>WWNC01000092.1:2505000-2705000 GCA_011125475.1 Melanerpes aurifrons
GGAGGCCGCAGGAGGCCCTGCAGGAGCTGCAGCAGGTGGCCAGGATCAACGGCAGGGAGGAGGAAGGCCGCAAGCTGGACAGCGAAGTACCAGCCCTGGGCACCCCTTGGGCACCCCTGGGTGGCTGGGGGGGTGGGGATCAGGTGGTCCTCATGGAGGGGCCAAGGTTGAGCTCCTCTCGAGGCTGCTCTCCCCCAGCTCCTCCTCCTCCATCTCCATCTCCACCTCCACCTCAACCTCCATCTCCATTTCCCTCTCCACCACCACCTCCACCACCCTCTCCACCTCCACCTCCAACTCCATCTCCACCTCCACCTCCCTCTCCACCTCCACCTCCATCTCCACCTCCCTCTCCACCTCCACCTCCATCTCCACCTCCCTCTCCACCTCCACCTCCATCTCCACCTCCCTCTCCACCTCCACCTCCATCTCCACCTCCCTCTCCACCTCCTCTCCATCTCCACCTCCCTCTCCACCTCCATCTCCATCTCCACCTCCACCTCCATCTCCATCTCCACCTCCATCTCCATCTCCACCTCCATCTCCATCTCCACCTCCACCTTCACCTCCATCTCCACCTCCATCTCCACCTCCATCTCCATCTCCACCTTCACCTCCATCTCCATCTCCATCTCCACCTCCATCTCCATCTCCACCTCCACCTTCACCTCCATCTCCACCTCCATCTCCATCTCCACCTTCACCTCCATCTCCATCTCCACCTCCATCTCCACCTTCACCTCCATCTCCATCTCCACCTCCACCTCCATCTCCATCTCCACCTCCATCTCCATCTCCACCTTCACCTCCATCTCCATCTCCACCTCCACCTCCATCTCCATCTCCACCTCCACCTTCACCTCCATCTCCACCTCCATCCCCATCTCCACCTTCACCTCCATCTCCATCTCCACCTCCATCTCCATCTCCATCTCCATCTCCATCTCCATCTCCACCTCCACCTTCACCTCCATCTCCACCTTCACCTCCATCTCCACCTCCATCTCCATCTCCACCTTCACCTCCATCTCCATCTCCACCTCCATCTCCATCTCCACCTCCATCTCCATCTCCACCTTCACCTCCATCTCCACCTCCATCTCCATCTCCATCTCCATCTCCATCTCCATCTCCATCTCCATCTCCACCTCCATCTCCATCTCCACCTCCACCTCCACCTCCATCTCCATCTCCACCTCCACCTTCACCTCCACCTCCACCTCCACCTCCATCTCCATCTCCACCTTCACCTCCATCTCCATCTCCATCTCCACCTCCATCTCCATCTCCACCTCCACCTTCACCTCCATCTCCACCTTCACCTCCATCTCCACCTCCATCTCCATCTCCACCTTCACCTCCATCTCCATCTCCATCTCCACCTCCATCTCCACCTCCATCTCCATCTCCACCTCCACCTTCACCTCCATCTCCACCTCCATCTCCACCTCCATCTCCATCTCCATCTCCACCTCCATCTCCACCTCCATCTCCACCTCCACCTTCACCTCCACCTCCATCTCCATCTCCACCTTCACCTCCATCTCCATCTCCATCTCCACCTCCATCTCCACCTCCACCTTCACCTCCATCTCCACCTTCACCTCCATCTCCACCCTCCATCTCCACCTTCACCTCCATCTCCATCTCCACCTCCACCTCCCTCTCCACCTCCAACTCCCTCTCCACCTCCACCTCCATCTCCACCTCCACCTCCACCTCTACCTCCATCTCCACCTCCACCTCCTCCCCCTCCCTCTCCCCCTGCAGGCTCTGCAGTCCGAGGTGCAGAGGGAGATGTCCTCAGCCCGGAGCCACCACTCGGTGCTGGACCTGGTGCGGACTCCTGTCCTGCGCCGCATCTCCTCCTGCCTCTGCTGCATCTGGTGGGTGTGGGGCTGGCCACCCGCACCCTGCTCACCTCCTGAGCCCCTGGTGGCTTCCTGGGCCCATGGCCACCTAGCCCCATGGCCACCTAGCCCCATGGCCACCTGCACCCTGCTCACTTCCTGGGCCCATGGCCACCTAGCCCCATGGCCACCCGCACCCTGCTCACCTCCTGAGCCCCTGGTGGCTTCCTGGGCCCATGGCCACATAGCCCCATGGCCACCTAGCCCCATGGCCACCTGCACCCTGCTCACCTCCTGGGCCCATGGCCACCTAGCCCCATGGCCACCCGCACCCTGCTCACCTCCTGGGCCCAGCCTCACCTCCTGCACCCCTGGTGGCTTCCTGGCCCCATGGCCACCTGGCCCCAGGATCACCTCCTGGGCTCCTGGTGGCTTCCTGGCCCAATGGCCTCCTGGCCTCATGGCCACCTGGCCCTATGGTCACCTCCCAGACCCCTGGTGACTTCCTGACCCCACAGCCACCTGTCCCCATGGTTACCTCCTGATCCCATGGCCACCTCCTGGGCCAATGGCCACCTGTCCCCATGGCCACTTCCTGTCCCCATGGCCACCTGGCTCCATGGCCACCTCCTGACCCTATAGTTTCATGTCCCCCACAGCCACCTCCTGACCCCATGGCCACTTCCTGTCCCCATGACCACCTCCTGTCCCCATGGCCACTTCCTGTCCCCATGACCACCTCCTGATCCCGTGGCCACTTCCTGACCCCATGGCTACCTCCCCCCACAGCCACCTGCCCCCCTGGTCACATCCCAGGCCCCCTGTCCATCTCTCCCTCTGCTCCTTGGAGGACCTCCATCCCTTCTCCCCCACCTCAAGCCTCCTTCGGCCCCCAGCAAACCTCTGGCCACAGCCAGGCTCTGGGAAGGCTCCAAGCTGCCCTCCTGGGCTCCCCCCAGGCCAGGAGATGACCTCTGGTTGTCCTCCCCCGGCCTCAGGTTCTCCACCAGCTTCGCCTACTACGGCCTGGCCATGGACCTGCAGAACTTTGACTTCAACATCTACATCCTGCAGCTGATCTTCGGCGCCGTGGACATCCCTGCCAAGCTGCTCTCCGTCCTCACCATGACCTACGTGGGCAGGAGGTTCACCCAGGCCATGGCCTTGCTCCTGGCAGGTTTGGCCATCCTGGTCAACACCTTGGTGCCAGCAGGTGAGAGCTGCTGCCAGGCCTGGTGCCACCCCCCACCAGGGGGTAGGGGAGGAAGGAGATGAGATGCGGTCAAGTTAGGTCAATGCAACTCAACTCAACTCATCTCAACCCAAAAATCCAATTCAACCAATTCAACCCAACTCACTCAACTCAACTCAACCTAAATCAACTCAACCCAACCCAATTCAACTCAACTCAACCCAACCCAAATCAACTTAACCCAACCCAACTCAACCCATTCAACCCAACTCAGCTCAACCAACTCAACTCAACACAAGCCAACTCAACCCAACTCAGCTCAACCAACTCAACTCAACACAAGCCAACTCAGCCCAACTCAACTCAACCAACTCAACCCAACTCAATTCAACCCAACTCAACCCCACCCAACTCAACCAACTCAACCCAACCCAATTCAACTCAACCTAACTCAACTCAACCCAACCCAACTCTATCCAACTCAACTCAATCCAACACAACCCAACCAATTCAACTCAACCCAACCTAACTCAACCCAACCCAACCCAACTCAACTCAATCCAACACAACCCAACCAGTTCAACTCAACCCAACCCAACTCAGCCCAACCCAGCCCAACCAACCCAACTCAACTCAATCAACCCAACACAACCCAACCAATTCAACCCAATCCAACCCAACTCAACCAACCCAACCCAACTCAATCTTCAGCCTTTGGCCCCTTTTGTCCTCTCCTCCCCCAACCCCAACTGGGGCTCCCTGGGGTGGGGGGGTCCTCTAGGTGGGGGGGTCCTGGGTGGTCTTCCCCTCACCTCTCACCACTCCCCCCTCCCCCCAGAGCTGAAGATGCTGAGGACAGGGCTGGCAGTGCTGGGCAAGGGCTCCTTGGCTGCATCCTTCAACTGCATCTTCATCTACACCGGAGAGCTCTACCCCACGGTCATCAGGTCAGGTGAAAGCCTTGGGGTGCCCTCCACCACCCCCAGCTTGGGCACCAAGGTGCCCCCCAAGGTCCTCTTAGTGTCCCCCCCTAAGGCTTTCCCCTTCAATGATCTCTTGGTGCCCCCCCAAGACCTCTTGATGCCCCCCAAGGGTTTCTTGGTGACTTCAGAGGCCTCTTGGTGCCACCCAAAGGCTCCTTGGTGCCCCTCAAAGGTTCCCTGATGCCCTCAAGGACCTCTTGGTGCCCCCCAAGGGCTCCTTGGTGCCCCTCAGTGGTTCCTGGGTGTCCCCAAGGGCTTCTTGGTGCCCCCCAAGGACCTCTTGGTGCCACCCAAGGGCTTCTTGGTGCCACTCAAACACTCCCTGATGCCCTCAAGGACCTCTTGGTGCCCCCCAAGGGCTCCTTGGTGCCCCTCAGTGGTTCCTGGGTGCCCCCCCCAGGGGCTCCCTGGTGCCAGCCAGAGCCCTGTGATGCCCCCAGGCAGACTGGCATGGGCCTTGCCAACACCTTCTCGAGGCTGGGCAGCATCCTGGCCCCGCTGGTGAAGCTTGGGGCTGAGGCCTTCCCCCTGCTGCCCTTCCTCATCTACGGCCTGGCCCCGGTGGCCTCTGGCCTGGTGGCCTTCATCCTGCCAGAGACCAGGGGCAGAGCCCTGCCTGAGACCATCCAGCAGGTGGAGAGCAGGTGGGGAGGAAGAGGAGGAGGAGGAGGAGGGAGGGAGGGAGAGGGGGAAGAGGAGGAAGAGGGTGGATGGAGAAGGAGGAGGAAGAGGAGGAAGGGGAGGAGAAGGGAGGAGAGGAGGGAGAGAGGGAGAGGGGAGGGAGAGGAGGGAGGGGAGGGAGAGGGAGGGAGAGGGGAGGAGAGGGAGGAGGAGGGAGGGAGAGGGAGGGAGAGGGGAGGGAGAGGGGAGAGGGAGGGAGGGGAGGGGGAGGGGAGGAGGGGAGGGAGAGGGAGGAGGAAGATGATGGATGAAGAAGGGAGGGGGGGAGGGGGTGGGGGAGGAGGAGGAGGAAGGGAGGAAGAGGAGGAAGAGGGGATGGAGAAGGGAGGAGGGAGGAAGAGAAGGGGAGGGAGAGGAGGGAGAGGAGGGGAGGAGGGAGAGGAGGGAGAGGAGGGAGAGGAGGGAGAGGGGAGGAGGAACATGATGGATGAAGAAGGGAGGAGGAGGAAGGGGATGGGGAGGAGGAAGGGGATGGGGAGGAGGAAGGAGATGGGGAGGAGGAAGGAGATGGGGAGGAGGAAGGAGATGGGGAGGAGGAAGGAGATGGGGAGGAGAAGGAGGGGGAGGAGAAGGAGGGGGGGAGGAGAAGGAGGGGGAGGAGAAGGAGGGGGAGGAGAAGGAGGGGAGGAGGAGGAGGAAGGGGGAGGGAGGGGCTGGAGGAGGAGGAAGGGGATGGGGAGGAAGGGGCAGGAAGAGGAGGAAGAGGGTGGATGGAGAATGGAGGAGGAAGAGGAGGGAGAAGGGAGGCAGGGAGAGGAGGAAGATGATGAAGAGGAGAAAGAGGAGGAGGAGAAGGAGGAGGAGGAAGGGGAGGGAAGAGGAGGAAGAGGGTGGATGGAGAATGGAGGAGGAAGAGGGAGAGGAGGATGATGATGGATGAAGAAGGGAGGAGGTAGAGGAAGGGGATGAGGATGGCTGAAGGATGAAGATGATGATGATGATGATGATGAAGCAGCTGCTGGGGGAGGCTTTGCCTCCTCCTCCTCCTCCTCCTCCTCCTCTCTCTGTCCCCAGGAGCTCTTCCAGCGAGGCTGAAGCTCAGCAGCAGCTGCCCCTGAACCCCCTCCGCCCCTCGGGGACCTCCTAGCGACCCCCCCCAGGACCCCCAGACTCCCCCCAGGACCCCCAGACCCCCCCCAGGACCCCAGACTCCCCAGGACCCCTGCAGCCCCCTCCCAGCCCCCTACTCCGAACCCCCAGCCCCCCCCCCAACCTCTCCAGGGCCCCAGGACCCCCTAACCCCCGACCCCCGCAGCCCCCCAGCCCCCACTCTGAACCACCCAGGACCCCCGACCCCTTCAGGACCCCCAGGACTCCCCCAACCTCTCCAGCCCCCCAGCCCCCCACTCCGAACGCCCCCAGACCCCTAGACCCCCAGGACCCCTGCAAGACCCCCAGACCCCTAGACCCCCAAGACCCCCAGGCACACCCCGACCCCCCAACCTCTCCAGCCACCCCCAGCCCATCCCCAGCCCCCACTCCGAACGCTCCAAGACCCCCAGACCCCCTAGGCCCCCAGGACCCCTCCCAGGACCCCCAGACCCCCCAGGACCCCCAAACCCCTAGGCGCCCCCAGGACCCCTCCCAAGACCCCCAGACCCCTAGGCCCCCAGGACCCCCGAGACCCCTCCCAGAGCCCCCACGGCCCCCAGACCCCCTAGGCCCCCAAGACCCCTCCCAGACCCCCCAGGACCCCCCCTCCAAAACTGCCCCCAAACCCCCGGGATCCACCCCCCCTCCAGAGCGCCCCCCGAGCCCCTCCATTCCTCCCCGAACCCCCAAGACTCCTGAGGAGGAGGAGGAGGAGGAGGAAGGCTTTGGGGCCCCCTCCCCTCCCCTCCCTCCTTTTTCCCTCCCCGGGGGGTTTGATTATTTTTGTTGAGTTCTGCGCCGGAATAAAAGCCAAAAACAGCAAAATTGGAGAGGCCGAAGGCGGGGGGCCGCGGGGGGAAGGGAGGGGGAAGGGAGGGGGAGGGGCTCCAGAGGGTTTTGCTTCCCCCCGCACCGGGGGGTCCCAGAACCACCTCCAAGGCAAACACAGAGCCGAGGGGGAGGCAGGGGGGAGGGGCTGCAGCCTGAGCAGCACAGCCCTGGACCCCCCCTCCCCCAGTGCCCCCAAGTCCCCCAGTGCCCCCAGTCCCTCCCAGTGCCCCCAGTGCCTCCCAGTGCCCCCAAGCACCTCCCAGTGCTCCCCACTGCCCCCGTGCCCCCTCTGCCCCCCAGCGCATCCCAGTGCCCCCCAGTGCCCCACACTGCCCCCGTGCCCCCAGTGCTCTCCCACTGCCCCCAGTCTCCCCAGTGCCTCCCAGCGCCCCCAGCGCCCCCGCACACTGGGGGATTCACACTCAAGGGTGCAAGGGGGACACTGGATCCCAAGGGATCCACCGATCCCGCAGCACCCAGGGAGCCGAGATCCCAAGGATTCCAAATCCCTTTGGCTCAGGGATCCCCCTAGATCCCCGGGATCCAACCCCGGGAGGGCAGCAGGGATCCCCCCAGGGATCCCCAGCAGATCCCAGCCCCGGGGGGATCCCTGCCCAGGCAGGATCCTGCCCCAGGCTGTTTCCCATCCCCCAAAGGAAGCTACCCCCAGCCCCCTCCCCCCCCCCCGGGTAGAGAGCGCTGCCCCCTGGCCCCGCCCCCACCCCCGGCCCCGCCCCCTGGCACTGCGCTCCGCTGCCCTCCTGATGCCCTCCGGCCCCGGGGGCCAAGGAGCTGCCCAGGAGCCCTCGAGGGGGGGAAGGAGGGGGGAAGGGGGAGGAAGGACTTTGCCTCCTCCTCCTCCCTCTTCCTCCTCCTCCTCCCTCTTCCTCCCTGGTGAGGCCAAAGCTCAGCAGCTGCCCCTGCCCCAACCCCCCCAGGACCCTCCCAGGACCCCCTCAGACCTCCTCCCCCCTCCCCAGGACCTGTCTAAAGCCCCCGGCCCCCCTTCCCCATCCCCAGGAACCCCCAGGACCCATCAAGACCCCCCAACCCCCCAAGACCCCTCAGACCTCCTCCCCAACACCCCCTCCGCCCCCAGGACCTCCCTAAACCCCCTCCCCACCCCACATCCCCAGGACCCCCAAACCTCCCCAGGATCCCCTCAGACCTCCCCAGACCCCCGTGCTCCCCAGGACCCCCAGGACCTCCCTCCCCCCTGCCCCCAACTCCTCCCCCAAGATCTCCCCAGACCTCCCCGGACCCCTCCAGGACCCCCCCAGGATCCTCTCCTCCTCCTCCTCCCTGGGGGGGAGGGGGGCTGGGGGTGTCCATGGGGAAGAGGAAGAGAAGGAAGAGGAGGAGGGGATGAAGGTCCCCCCCGGGGGGTGGGTTGGGGGGTGGGTCCGGGGGGGCCTTCTCCATCCACCCATGGCAGGGGGACCCCGGGGAGGGGCAACCCCCCCCCAGGCAAAGGTTAACTGGGAGCAGTTGGAGCAGCAGCTGAGGGCTGGGGGGAGGGGCAGGGGCCGGGGGGGAGGGAGGAAGGGAGGGGCCGGGGGGGGAGGGGCAGAGGGGAGGGGCCGAAGAGAGTCCAGCAGGCAGCTGGGGACACCGAGGGTGAGTGGATCGATAGGGGATCAATAGACGGGAGAGAGGGCAAAGGGGGGGGATCGATAGAGGGCAGGGAGGTGATCAATAGAGGGTGGAGATCAATAAAGGGCAAGAGGTGGAGCAACAGAGGGGTTGAGATCAATCAGCTGATCAATAGAGGGTGGAGATCAATAAAGGGCAAGAGGTGGAGCAACAGAGGGGTTCAGATCAATCAGCTGATCAATAAAGGGGAGAGAGGGCAAGAAGGTGATCAATAGAGGGGTTGAGATCAATCAGCTGATCAATAAAGGGTGGAGATCAATAAAGGGCAAGAGGTGGAGCAACAGAGGAGTTGAGATCAATCAGCTGATCAATAAAGGGGAGAGAGGGCAAGGGGGGGATTGATAGAGGGCAGGGAGGTGATCAATAAAGGGTGGAGATCAATAAAGGGCAAGAGGGTGATCAATAGAGGGGTTGAGATCAATCTATTGATCAATAAAGGGGAGAGAGAGCAAGAGGGTGATCAATGGGGGGGGGAGATGGATCAAAGTGATCAATGGAAAGCTCCTGGGCCAATAGAAGGATCAATAGGGAGCTCTGAGGCCAATCAGTGATCAATAGGAGCAGCCAAGGGTTGGGCTGAGCTCACTCTATTGATCAGGATGATCCCAGCCAATAGGTGATCAATTAATCAGCTGGCTGGGGAGATCTGTTGAGTGATCTGTCAGTTGATCCATGGATCTACTGATGTATTGGTTATTGATCCATCCAGCTGTTGATCTCCCTATTGACTGATCTATTGATCCACCTAATCAGTCTCCCTCCCAGTCTATTGATCTCTCAGCATCACCATCCAGCTATTGATCCCTATTGGTCCCTGTTGACCTCTAGTGAGCTGTTTATTGATCCCTGTTGATCTATTTATCGATCTCCAATGATCCCTCTTGATCTCTCTTGATCAACCTCTCTGTCCATTGGTTGATCTCAGTCTCTATTGACCTATTGATCACCCATCACAGATCTCCTGCCCTGCTCTCCCTTCATTATTGATCCCTCCCATGGGGTCCTGCTGATCCCTGCTGGATCCCTCCCATTGATCTCTCCCATGGCTCCCTGATGATCCCTGGTGGATCCCTCCCATTGATCCCTCCCCTGGATCCCTCCCGGATCCCTCCCATTAATCCCTCCTATAGCTCCCTGATGATCCCTGGTGGATCCCTCCCATGGCTCCCTAATGATCCCTGCTGATTCCTGGTGGATCCTTCCCATGGCTCCCTGCTGATCCCTGCTGGATCCCTCCCATTGATCCCTCCCATGGCTCCCTGCTGATCCCTGCTGGATCCCTCCCATTGATCCCTCCCATGGCTCCCTGCTGTTCCCTGGCAGATCCTTCCCCTGGCCCCCTGGAGATCCCTGCTGCTCCCTAGTGGATCCCTACCAGATCCCTGCCACCCACTGCTCCTCTCTCCCCCTCCAGCCTCCTCCTGGCACCCCCTGCCCACCACGATCCCCGCCGCTCCCTAGCGCTCCCTACTGATCCCTGCTGGATCCCGGGTGGATCCCAGCCGCTCACTCTCCTTCCCCCCCCCCCCCCTCTCCAGCCATGACCTTCGCGGAGCTGCTTCGGCGCCTGGGGGCCCTGGGCCGCTTCCAGCTGAGCTCCGTGGCCGCCTTGGCTCTGCCGCTGCTGCTCCTCGCCAGCCACAACCTGCTGCAGAACTTCACCGCCGGCGTCCCCGGGCACCACTGCCGCCCCCGGGCGCCCCCCCCGAACGCCACCGGCCCGGCGGCTGGCACCGCGCCCGGCCCCGGCCCCGCCGCCGCCGACCTGCCGCTGGTGGTCTCCATCCCCACCGAGGGTCCCCGGGGGAGCTTCCAGCGCTGCCGCCGCTTCCTGCAGCCCCAGTGGCAGCGCCTGGCGCTGAACGGCAGCGGGGAGGGCGGCGGGGAGGGCACCGAGGGCAACGGCAGCCAGCCGCTGCCCACCGAGCCCTGCCTCGACGGTTGGGTTTACCTCCCGGGGGTCTTCTCCCACACGATCGTCACCGAGGTGGGCACCGGGGATCCTCCCCCAGCCCCGCAGCCTCTGGGCATGGGTGGTGGTGCCAGGGGGGTGGGGGTGGTGCCAGTGCCATGGGAGTGCCTCCAGGGGTGGTGCCCAGGGGCAGGTTGGTGCCCCCAGGGTGGTCCCAGTGCCCCGGTGGTGTCCCCAGAGTGGTCCCAGTGCCCCGGTGGTGTCCCCAGAGTGGTGCCAGTGCCACGGTTATGCCCCCAGGGTGGTGCCAGGGGCAGGCTAGTGTCCCCAGGGTGGTCCCAGTGCCAGGTTGGTGTCCCCAGGGTGGTCCCAGTGCCAGGTTGGTGTCCCCAGGGTGGTGCCAGGGTCGGGTTGGTGTCCCCAGGGTGGTCCCAGTGCCAGGTGGTGTCCCAGGGTGGTGCCAGGGTCGGGTTGGTGTCCCCAGGGTGGTCCCAGTGCCAGGTTGGTGTCCCCAGGGTGGTCCCAGTGCCCCGGTGGTGTCCCCAGGGTGGTGCCAGGGTCGGGTTGGTGTCCCCAGGGTGGTCCCAGTGCCAGGTTGGTGTCCCCAGGGTGGTGCCAGGGTCGGGTTGGTGTCCCCAGGGTGGTCCCAGTGCCAGGTTGGTGTCCCCAGGGTGGTCCCAGTGCCCCGGTGGTGTCCCCAGGGTGGTGCCAGGGTCGGGTTGGTGTCCCCAGGGTGGTCCCAGTGCCAGGTTGGTGTCCCCAGGGTGGTCCCAGTGCCCGGTGGTGTCCCCAGGGTGGTGCCAGGGTCAGGTTGGTGTCCCCAGGGTGGTCCCAGTGCCGGTGGTGCCCCCAGGGTGGTGCCAGGGTCGGGTTGGTGTCCCCAGGGTGGTCCCAGTGTCCCCAGGGTGGTCCCAGTGCCCCGGTGGTGTCCCCAGGGTGGTGCCAGGGTCGGGTTGGTGTCCCCAGGGTGGTCCCAGTGCCAGGTTGGTGTCCCCAGGGTGGTCCCAGTGCCCCGGTGGTGTCCCCAGGGTGGTGCCAGGGTCGGGTTGGTGTCCCCAGGGTGGTCCCAGTGCCCCGGTGGTGCCCCCAGGGTGGTGCCAGGGTCGGGTTGGTGTCCCCAGGGTGGTCCCAGTGCCAGGTTGGTGTCCCCAGGGTGGTCCCAGTGCCCCGGTGGTGTCCCCAGGGTGGTGCCAGGGTCGGGTTGGTGTCCCCAGGGTGGTGCCAGGGTCGGGTTGGTGTCCCCAGGGTGGTCCCAGTGCCCCGGTGGTGTCCCCAGGGTGGTGCCAGGGTCGGGTTGGGTTGGTGTCCCCAGGGTGGTGGTGCCAGGGTGGTCCCAGTGCCAGGTTGGTGTCCCCAGGGTGGTCCCAGTGCCCCGGTGGTGTCCCCAGGGTGGTGCCAGGGTTGGGTTGGTGGTGCCAGGGTCAGGGTGGTCCCAGGGTGGTGCCAGTGCCCCGGTGGTGTCCCCAGGGTGGTGGTGGTGTCCCCAGGGTGGTCCCAGGGTGGTGTCCCCAGGGTGGTGCCAGGGTCGGGTTGGTGTCCCCAGGGTGGTCCCAGTGCCCCGGTGGTGTCCCCAGGGTGGTGCCAGGGTCGGGTTGGTTGTCCCCACGGTGGTCCCAGGGGCTGGTGCCAGGGTCCCGGTGCCCTAGCGGTGCCCCCGGGCGGGGTGTGTGTAGGGGGTGTGTGTCCCGGCGCCCCCTCCCCCCACCCCCGGTGGCTGACATCGGCTGTGCTCCCCCCGGCCGCAGTGGGACCTGGTGTGCGATTCCCGGCGGCTCCGGCAGGTGGCGCAGGCTCTGTACATGGCTGGCGTCCTGCTGGGCTCGGCCCTCTTCGGGGTCCTCTCCGACAGGTGCCGGCCCCGGGGGGCGATGGGGAGGGGACTGGGGAGGGGATAGAGTGGGAGGGGACTGGGGAGGGACTGGGAAGGGACTAGGGAGGGACTAGGGAGGGGCTGGGAGGGGACGAGGAGGGGCCTAGGGAGGGGACTAGGGAGGGGCTGGGAGGGGAGGGGAGGGGGGATAGGGAGGGGATAGGGAGGGGGAGGGGATAAGGGAGGCCAGGGGAGGGGAGGGGACTAGGGAGGGGATAGGGAGGGATAGGGGAGGGGATAGGGGAGGGGGGATAGGGAGGGGATAGGGAGGGGATAAGGGAGGGGACAAGGGAGGGGACAGGGGAGGGGACAAGGGGAGGGGACAAGGGAGGGGACAGGGAGGGGTTGGGGGGGCTAAGGGAGGGGAGGGAGGGGATAGGGAGGGGAGGGGGGGACAAGGGGAGGGACAAGGGAGGGGAGGGAGGGGACAAGGGAGGGGCTAGGGAGAGTGGGAGGGGACTGGGGAGGGAATGGAAGGGGACTAGGGAAGGGCTGAGAGGGGCTAGGGAGGGGCTGGGGAGGGGCTGGGGCCCCTCCATCCCCCTCCCAGCGGTGCCTGGGCGCAGGTTCGGCCGCCGGGCGGTGCTGTCCTGGTGCTACCTGCAGCTGGGGGTCGCCGGCGCCGGCACCGCGGCCGCGCCCAGCTTCAGCCTCTACTGCCTGGGGAGGGTCCTCTGCGGCCTGGCCATGGCTGGGGTCTCCCTCAACTCCGCCTCCCTCTGTGAGCTGATGTCCCTGTCCCCCCTCCCCGAGGGACCCAAACCCCCCACCCCCATCCCCCCCCCCGCCAAGGCATCCGGGGAGGGACTTGTGGGAGGGATCCAGCAGGGACCAATGGGAGGAGAGGGATTCACAGGAGGCCTGCACCAGGGACCCTGGGGTGGGATCCACTAAGGATCATCACTGACCCCTGGGAGGGACCCATCACTGACCATTGTTGACCATTATTGACAACCATTGACCGTCATTGATCATCCTCGACCACCACTCACCGTCATTGATCTCTGTTGACCATCATTGACCTCTGTTGACCATCATTGACCACCACTGACCATTATTGACCACCATTGACCATCATTGATCATTGTTGACCACCACTCACCACCATTGACCATCATTGACCACCACTGACCATCATTGACCACCACTCAGCATCATTGACCACCACTGACCACCACTGATCATTGTTGACCACCACTCACCACCATTGATCATCGTTGACCACCATTGACCATTATTGACCACCACTGACCATTGTTGACCACCATTGACCATTATTGACCACCACTGACCATTGTTGACCACCACTCACCACCATTGATCATCATTGACCACCATTGACCATTATTGACCACCACTGACCATTGTTGACCACCACTCACCACCATTGATCATTGTTGACCACCATTGACCATTATTGACCACCACTGACCACCACTGACCATTGTTGACCACCACTCACCACCATTGATCATCGTTGACCACCATTGACCATTATTGACCACCACTGACCATTGTTGACCACCACTCACCACCATTGATCATCGTTGACCACCATTGACCATTATTGACCACCACTGACCATTGTTGACCACCACTCACCACCATTGACCACCACTGACCATTATTGACCACCGTTGACCATCATTGACTACCACTGACCATTATTGACTACCATTGACCATCATTGATCATTGTTGACCACCACTCACCACCACTGACCATTATTGACCACCACTGACCATTATTGACACCGTTGACCATCATTGACCACCACTGAGCATCATTGACCACCACTGACCACCACTGACCATTGTTGACCACCACTCACCACCATTGATCATCGTTGACCACCATTGACCATTATTGACCACCACTGACCATTGTTGACCACCACTCACCACCATTGACCACCACTGACCATTATTGACCACCATTCACCATCATTGATCATTGTTGACCACCACTCACCATCATTGATCACCATTGACCATTATTGACCGCCACTGACATCATTGATCTCCACTGACCATTATTGACCACCATTGACCATCACTGATCATTGTTGACCACCACTCACCACCATTGACCATCATTGACCACCACTGACCACCACTGACCATTGTTGACCACCACTCACCATCATTGACCACCATTGACCACCGCTGACCTCTGTTGACCATCATTGACCACCATTGACCTCCATTGACCATCGTTGACCACCACTGACCATCGTTGACCTCAGTTGACCATTGTTGACCATTATTGACCATCATTGACCACTGTTGACCACCACTGACCATTGTTGACCTCCGCTGACCACCACTGACTTTTGTTGACCCTTATTGACCACCACTGACCACTGTTGACCCTTGTTGGCCACCACTGCCCATCGTTGACCACCACTGCCCATTGTTGACCATTATTGACCACCATTGACCACTACTGACCACTGTTGACCTCCACTGCCACTGACTCCCCTTGACAGCCATTGATCCCCACTGATCCCCATTGACTCCTATTGATCCCTGCTGACCCCCATTGACCCCCATTGACCTCCATTGATCCCCATTGATCTCCACTGATCTTCGCTGACCGCCATTGACTACTATTGACCCCCATTGATCTCCATTGATCCTTATTGACCCCCATTGAGCCTCATTGAACCCATTGACTACCATTGATCTCCATTGAGCCTCATTGACCACCATTGACCACCATTGACCCCCATTGATCTCCATAGATCCTCATTGACCACCATTGACCTCCATTGATCCTCACTGACCACCACTGATCTCCATTGATCCTCATTGACCACCATTGTCCCTCATTGATCTCCATTGATCCTCGCTGACCCCCATTGACTACCATTGACCCCCATTGATCTCCATTGATCTTTATTGACCTCCATTGATCTCCATTGACCCTCATTGACCACCATTGTCCCTCATTGATCTCCATTGATCCTCATTGACCCCCACTATCGCTGGCAGTGACTCCCCCTTGACAGCCCCCCCTTGCTCTCCCCCCAGGCATGGAGTGGATCCCTCCAGAGGCTCGGGCTGTGGTAGGAACCATCAATGGCTACTGCTACACCCTGGGCCAGTTCCTGCTGGCAGGTGTGGCCTTCGGCCTCCCGCACTGGCGCTGGTTGCAGCTCGCGGTCTCCCTCCCCTTCTTCCTCTTCTTCCTCTACTCCTGGTATGACCAAGCCCCCACTGCACCTCCTCGGGGTTGGGGGGGGGGGGGAAGGTGAACTGGGGGTCTGGGACCCCTGCCTGTGGCTGCTGTCCCCCTCCCCTGCCCCAGGTTCCTGGTGGAGTCTGCGCGGTGGCAGCTGGCGGCTGGCAGAGCCGACCTGGCCCTCCGGGGCCTGCGCAAGGTGGCTCGGATCAACGGCAGGAGGGACGAGGGGGACAAACTCAACGAGGAGGTGATCGGCTGGATCCCTCCTGAGACATCCAGCCACCCCCTAGACACCCCAGCTCCCCTTGCTCCACCACCTAGACCCCCTTGATGCACCACTTAGACCCCACCAGATCCCCTTGATCCACCTCCTAGACCCTCCAGATCCCCTAGATCCATGTCCAAGACACCCCAGCTCCCCCGATCCATCACCTAGACCCCCTTGATAGACCACTTAGACCCCACCAGATCCCCTTGATCCACTTCCTAGACCCCCTTGATGCACTACTTAGACCCCAGCAGATCCCCTTGATCCACCTCATAGATCCCCTAGATCCCTTGATCCATCACTTAGACCCTTTGGTGCACTACTTAGATCCCACCAGATCCCCTTGATTCACCTCCTAGACACCCAAGCTCCCCTTGATCCATCACCTAGACCCCCTTGATGCACCACTTAGACCCCACCAGATCCCCTTCATCCACCTCCTAGACCCTCCAGATCCCTTGATCCATCCCCTAGATCCTCCCCATATCCCCTAGGTTCACGCCCTAAACCCACCAGATCCCCTCGATTAACTTCTTAGACCCCCCCCTGATCCCACCAGATCATTCCAGATTCACCCCAAGATCCCTCCCAGATCCCTTTCCAGAATCCCCAGATCCCTTCTAGGTCTCCTCTATATCTCCCCTGACCCCTCCCAGGTACCTCCAGCTCTTCCCACCCCCTCCCCCCCCCCGATCCTACTAGCTGCCTCCAGATCCCCCCAGATCCCTCCAGATCCCCTCCCAGATCCCTTCAGATCCCCTCCCCCCCCCAGGCCCTGCGGGATCTGGTGCGCCAGGAGCCGGCGCAGCTGGGAGGAGCTTTGGCTGCCCTGGTGCGGACCCCCGGGATGAGGGCAGTGACCCTGGGGGTCTCCTTTGTCTGGCAAGTGGGGGGCACGGGGGGGGAGGGGCTGGACCCACCCAGGGGGGGAAGGATCCACCTCTGAAGACCCCAACCCTACCCTGAAGACCCCAACCCCACCTTGAAGGCCCCAACTCTACCCTTGAAGGCCCCAACCCCACTTTGAAGACCCCAACTCCACCTTTGAAGCCCCCAACCCCACTCTGAAGGCTTCAACTCCACCTTTGAAGCCCCCAACCCCACCTTGAAACCCCCAACCCTACCCTTGAAGTCCCCAACTCCCCCCTTGAAGACCCCAACCCCACCCTGAAGTCCCCAACTCTACCCTTGAAGACCCCAACTCCACCTTTGAAGACCCCAACCTCACCTTGAAGGCCCCAACCCCACCTTGAAGGCCCCAACTCTACCCTTGAAGCCCCCAACCCCACCTTTGAAGACCCCAACCTCACCTTGAAGGCCCCAACCCCACCCTGAAGTCCCCAACTCTACCCTTGAAGCCCCCAACTCCACCTTTGAAGACCCCAACCCCACCTTTGAAGACCCCAACCCCATCTTGACGTCCTCAACTCCACCTTTGAAGCCCCCAAGCCCACCCTGAAGCCCCCAGCCCCACTTTTGAAGGCCTCCACCCCCCCTCCCTTTCTGAGCCTCCTTGGGGGTTATTTTGGGGCCAGGTTCTCCACCAGCTTCGCCTATTATGGGCTGGCCATGGACCTGCAGGGCTTTGGGGTGGACATCTACCTGAGCCAGGTGGTCTTTGGGGCCGTGGACATCCCTGCCAAGCTGGCCTCCGTCCTGGTCATCACCTGCCTGGGCAGGAAGGTTGCCCAAGGAGGGTCCCTGGCCCTGGCTGGAGTCTGCATCTTGGCCAACATCCTGGTGCCCAGCGGTGGGTGGGGAGGAGGAGGAGAAGGATGGGGAGGAGGAGGAGGAGGGGGAGGAAAGAGGAGGAGGAGGGGGAGGAAGAGGAGGAGGAGGGGGGAGGAAGAGGAGGAGGAGGGGGAGGAAGAGGAGGAGGAGGGGGAGGAAGAGGAGGAGGAGGGGGAGGAAGAGGAGGAGGAGGGGGAGGAAGAGGAGGAGGAGGGGGGAGGAAGAGGAGGAGGAGGGGGGAGGAAGAGAGGAGGAGGAGGGGGAGGAAGAGGAGGAGGAGGGGGGAGGAAGAGGAGGAGGAGGGGGAGGAAGAGGAGGAGGAGGGGGAGGAAGAGGAGGAGGAGGAGGGGGAGGAAGAGGAGGAGGAGGGGGAGGAAGAGGAGGAGGAGGGGGGAGGAAGAGGAGGAGGAGGGGGAGGAAGAGGAGGAGGAGGGGGAGGAAGAGGAGGAGGAGGGGGGGAGGAAGAGGAGGAGGAGGGGGGGGAGGAAGAGGAGGAGGAGGGGGAGGAAGAGGAGGAGGAGGGGGAGGAAGAGGAGGAGGAGGGGGAGGAAGAGGAGGAGGAGGGGGGGAGGAAGAGGAGGAGGAGGGGGAGGAAGAGGAGGAGGGGGAGGAAGGAGGAGGAGGAGGGGGAGGAAGAGGAGGAGGAGGGGGGAGGAAGAGGAGGAGGAGGGGGGAGGAAGAGAGGAGGAGGGGGGGGAAGAAGAGGAGGAGGGGGAGGAAGAGGAGGGAGGAGGGGGGAGGAAGAGGAGGAGGAGGGGGAGGAAGAGGAGGAGGAGGGGGAGGAAGAGGAGGAGGAGGAGGGGGAGAGGAAGAGGAGGAGGAGGGGGAGGAAGAGGAGGAGGAGGGGGGGGAGGAAGAGGAGGAGGAGGGGGAGGAGGGGGAGGAGGGGGAGGGGGGGGGAGGAGGAGGAGGGGGAGGAGGAGGAGGAGGGGGAGGAGGAGGAGGATGGGGGAGGAGGAGGAAGAGGGGAGTCTGGGAGGTGGGGAGAGGGGTGGTGGAGGCTGTCTGCAGGCCCCCGAGGTGCCCCCTGGTGGCCGCCCCCCAGAGCTGCAGCTGCTGCGCATGGCCCTGGCCGTGGTGGGCAAAGGCTCCCTGGCAGCCTCCTTCAACTGCGCCTACATCTACACCGGGGAGCTCTTCCCTACCCTCATGAGGTGTGTGCCAGGCACCCCCCGGGCACCCCCCGGCCCCTGGGCCCCCCCTGGATCCACCCCCACCCACCCAGTGCCCAGCAGCACCCATCCACCATCATCACCACCCCCCATCAGCACCCAGCCACCACCCCCAGCCCTTCTCCACCTCCTCCTCCTCCCCTTCCTCCTCCACCTCCTCCTCCCTCCCCTCCTCCCTCCTCCATTCCTCCCTCCCTCCCCTCCTCTCCTCCCTCCCTTCCTCCCTTCCTCTCCTCCCTCCTTCCTCCCTCCCCTCCTCCCTTCCCCCCTCCACCTCTCCTCTCCCTCCCCTCCACCTCCTCCTCCCCCTCCTCCTCCCCCCTTCCTCCCTTCCCCCTCCCCCTCCTCCTCCCCCACTCCACCTCCTCCCTGTTCTCCCTCCCTCCTCTCCTCCCTCCCTTCCTCTCCTCCCTCCCTTCCTCCCTCCCCTCCTCCCTTCCCCCTCCCCCTCCACCTCTCCTCTCCCTCCCCTCCACCTCCTCCTCCCCCTCCTCCTCCCCCTTCCTCCCTTCCCCTCCCCCTCCTCCCCCCACTCCACCTCCTCCCTGTCCTCCCTCCCCTCCTCTCCTCCCTCCCTTCCTCCCCTCCACCTCCTCCTCTCCTCCCTTCCTCCCTTCTCCTCCCTTCCTCCTCCACCTCCGCCCCCTCCCCCCCTCCCCCCCCCCCGCTGCCGCACGCTCCCCGCTGTGCCCGCAGGCAGACGGGGCTGGGGCTGGGGGGCACCCTGGCACGGGTGGGCAGCATGGTCGCTCCGCTGGTGGCGCTGGGGGCGGAGGTGGCCCCGGCCCTGCCCCTGCTCATCTTCGGCGCCGCTCCGATCGTCTCGGCCGTGGCCACCCTGGCGCTGCCCGAGACCAGGAACCAGCCCCTGCCCGAGACCCTGCGCGACGTCGAGAGGCGGTGAGGGGCGCCCCCGGATCCCCTTGGGAACAACCAGATCCCCCTGGGCACCACCAGATCCCCATGGGTCCAACCAGATCCCCTTGGCACCATTAGATCCCCTTGGGGCCAACCAGATCCCCCTTGGGGCCAGCAGGACCCCCTGGCACCACCAGATCCCCTTGGTACCCACAGCTCCCCATAGGTCCAACCAGATCCCCTTGGCACCACCAAGTCCCCCTTGAGTCCAACCAGATCCTCTTGGGTTCAGTTCAACCAGATCAACTTTGGCACCATTAGACCCGCTTGGGGCCAACCAGATTCTCTTGGGTCCAACCAGATCCCCTTGGCACCCTCAGGTCCCCTTGAGTCCAACCAGATCCTCTTGGATTCAACCAGATCACTTGGGTACCATTAGATCCCCTTAAGTCCAACCAGACCTCCTTGGGGCCAACCAGATCCCCTTGGCACCAGCAGATCCCCCTGGCACCAGCAGGTCCCCTTGAGTCCCACCAGATCCTCTTGGGTTCAACCAGATCACTTTCGCAACATTAGATCCCTCTTGGCACCACCAGGTCCCCCTGGCACCACCAGACCCCCGTGGCACCCTCAGGACCCCTTGGGTCCAACCAGATCATTTTGGCACCATTAGATTCCCTTAAGTCCAACCAGATCCCCTTGAGCACCATCAGGTCCCCTTGGGTCCAACCAGATCCCCTTGGCACCACCAGGTCCCCTTGAGTCCAACCACATCCTCTTGGGTCCAACCAGATCACTTTGGCACCATTAGACCCCCTTGGGGCCAACCAGATCCTCTTGGGTTCAACCAGATCACTTTGGTGTCATTAGATCCCCTTGGGGCCAACCAGATCCCCTTGGCACCATCAGGATCCAGTTTGGGTCCAACCAGATCCCCCTGGCACCCTCAGCTCCCCTTGGGGCCAACCAGATCCGCTTGGCACCACCAGGTCCCTTGGGGCCAACCAGATCCCCTTGGGTCCAACCAGATCACTTTGGCACCACTAGATCCCCTTGGGTCCAACCAGATCGCTTTGGCACCACTAGATCCCCTTGGGTCCAACCAGATCCCCTTGGCACCACCAGGTCCCTTGGGACCAACCAGATCCTCTTGGGTTCAACCAGATCACTTTGGCACCGCTAGACCCCCCTTGGGGTGAACCAGATCCCCTCAGGGCCAACAAGACCTCCTTGGAGCCAACCAGATGCCCCGGGCACCACCAGATCCCCTTGGCACCCTCAAGTCCCCTTGGGGTCAACCAGATCCTCTTGGGTTCAACCAGATCACTTTGGTGTCATTAGATCCCCTTGGGGCCAACCAGATCCCCTTGGCACCATCAGGATCCAGTTTGGGTCCAACCAGATCCCCCTGGCACCCTCAGCTCCCCTTGGGGCCAACCAGATCCGCTTGGCACCACCAGGTCCCTTGGGGCCAACCAGATCCCCTTGGGTCCAACCAGATCACTTTGGCACCACTAGATCCCCTTGGGTCCAACCAGATCGCTTTGGCACCACTAGATCCCCTTGGGTCCAACCAGATCCCCTTGGCACCACCAGGTCCCTTGGGACCAACCAGATCCTCTTGGGTTCAACCAGATCACTTTGGCACCGCTAGACCCCCCTTGGGGTGAACCAGATCCCCTCAGGGCCAACAAGACCTCCTTGGAGCCAACCAGATGCCCCGGGCACCACCAGATCCCCTTGGCACCCTCAAGTCCCCTTGGGGTCAACCAGATCCTCTTGGGTTCAACCAGATCCTCTTGGGTCCAACCAGATCACTTTGGCACCACTAGATCCCCTTGGGTCCAACCAGATCCCCTTGAGTACCATCAGGATCCCCTTAGGCCCAATCAGGTCCCCCTGGGCCCCACCAGATCCCCTTGGCACCCTCAGCTCCCCTTGGGGCCAACCAGATCCCCCTGAGCACCATCAGGATCCCTTTGGGTCCAACCAGATCCCCTTGAGCACCACCAGGATCCCCTTTGGGCCCCACCAGATCCCCCTGCACGCTCTGTGCTCTCTCTCCCCAGGGCAGGACACCTGCAGGACCAGGAGGTCTCTGTGCCGCTCAGCACCACCAAGAGCCAGGATGGAGCCTGAGGGGAGACCCTCCCCCAGGGGGGGTGGGATTTGGGGGGGGGGGAGTGGGGGGTCGAGGCCTCCCCCCGGGGGGGTGATCTGCTCCCCCTCGACCCCCATCCCATCCCCCCCCTCCCCCCCCGGGGGGTATTTATTGATCAGTGGAGAACCAATAAAGCAAAGGCCTGGAGACAGCGACTGGGGACCCTCAACCCCCCCCCCTCCCCCGGGGACCCCCAAACCCCCCCGGGGACCCCCAAACCCCCCTGGGGACCCCCAAAGCCCCCCTGGGGACCCCTCACACCCTCCTAGGGTCCTCCTTGAAGCCCTCCCCCTTGGGGACCCCCCCAGGCCCTGCTGGGGACCCCCCCTTGAGACCCTCCCAACCCTCCCTTAGGCACCCCCAAACCCCCCCTGGGGACCCCTCAGACCCTCCTGGGGTCCTCCTTGAAGCCCTCCCCCTTGGGGGACCCCCAACCCCTGGGGACCCCCAACCCCCTCCGGGTACCCCCAGACCCTCCTGGGGACCCCCTTGAGACCCTCCCAACCCTCCCTTAGGCACCCCCAAACCCCCCCCCTTGGGGACCCTCCTGGGGTCCCTTGAGGAGTCCCCAACCCCCCTTGAAGCCCTTCCTCTTGGGGACCCCCAACAGCCCCTCAGGGACCCCCAAAGCCCCCCCTGGGGACCCCTCACACCCTCCTAGGGTCCTCCTTGAAGCCCTCCCCCTTGGGGACTCTCCCCCAGACCCTCCTGGGGACCCCCTTGAGACCCTCCCAACCCCCCTGAGGGACCCCCAACCCCCCCCGGGGACCCCTCAGACCCTCCTGGGGTCCTCCTTGAAGCCCTCCTTTTTGGGTCAATTTCCCTCCTTTTTGGGTCAACTTCAGTCATTTTGGGTCCATTTCCCTCCTTTTTGGGTCCCTCATTTTGGGTCCATTTCCCTCCTTTTTGGGTCCCTCATTTTGGGTCCATTTCCCTCCTTTTTGGGTCCATTTCAGTCATTTTGGGTCAATTTCACTCATTTTTGGGTCAATTTCCCTCCTTTTTGGGTCAACTTCCCTCTTTTTGGGCCAACTTCCCTCATTTTGGGTCCATTTCAGTCATTTTGGGTCCATTTCCCTCCTTTTTGGGTCCATTTCCCTCCTTTTTGGGTCCATTTCCCTCCTTTTGGGTCAACTTCCCTCCTTTTGGGTCCACTTCCCTCCTTTTGGGTCAACTTCCCTCCTTTTGGGTCAACTTCCCTCCTTTTGGGTCCATTTCACTCCTTTTGGGTCCATTTCACTCCTTTTGGGTCCATTTCCCTCCTTTTGGGTCAACTTCCCTCCTTTTGGGTCAACTTCCCTCCTTTTGGGTCCATTTCCCTCCTGTTGGGTCAACTTCCCTCCTTTTGGGTCCATTTCAGTCATTTTGGGTCCATTTCCCTCATTTTTGGGTCCATTCCAGTCATTTTGGGTCCATTTCCTCCTCCTGTGTCCATTTCCCTCCTTTTGGGTCAACTTCCCTCATTTTGGGTACATTTCCCTACTTTTTGGGTCCACTTCAGTCATTTTTGGGTCAATTTCCCCCATTTTTGGGCCAACTTCCTTCATTTTGGGTCAATTTCACCCATTTTGGGTCCATTTCCCCCATTTTTGGTCCATCTCCCTCATTTTGGGTCAACTTCCCTCATTTTGGGGTCAAGTTCCCTCCTTTTGGGGTCAATTTCAGTCATTTTGGGTCCATTTCCCTCATTTTGGGTCCATTTCAATCATTTTTTGCTCCATTTCCCCCAATTTTGGGTCAATTCCATTCATTTTGGGTCCATTTCCCTCATTTTCGGTCCATTTTCCTCCTTTTGGGTCCATTTCCCTCCTTTTGAGTCAACTTCCCTCATTTTGGGTCCATTTCAGTCATTTTGGGTCCATTTCCCTCCTTTTGGGTCCATTTTCCTCCTTTTGGGTCAACTTCCCTCCTTTTGGGTCCATTTCACTCCTTTTTGGGTCCATTTCCCTCCTTTTGGGTCCATTTCAGTCATTTTGGGTCAACTTCCCTCCTTTTGGGTCCATTTCACTCCTTTTTGGGTCCATTTCAGTCTTTTTGGGTCAACTTCCCTCCTTTTGGGTCCATTTCCCTCACTTTGGGTCCATTTCCCTCCTTTTGAGTCAATTTCCCTCATTTTGGGTCCATTTCAGTCATTTTGGGTCCATTTCCCTCCTTTTGGGTCAACTTCCCTCCTTTTGGGTCCACTTCCCTCCTTTTGGGTCCATTTCCCTCCTTTTGGGTCAACTTCCCTCCTTTTGGGTCAACTTCCCTCCTTTTGGGTCAACTTCCCTCCTTTTTGGGTCCATTTCAGTCATTTTGGGTCAACTTCCCTCCTTTTGGGTCCATTTCCCTCACTTTGGGTCCATTTCCCTCCTTTTGAGTCAACTTCCCTCCTTTTGGGTCCATTTCAGTCATTTTGGGTCCATTTCCCTCCCTTTTGGGTCCATTTCAGTCATTTTGGGTCCATTTCCCTCCTTTTGGGTCCATTTCAGTCATTTTGGGTCCATTTCCCTCCTTTTGGGTCCATTTCCCTCATTTTTGGGTCCATTCCAGTCATTTTGGGTCCATTTCCTCCTCCTGTGTCCATTTCCCTCCTTTTGGGTCCATTTCCCTCATTTTGGGTACATTTCCCTACTTTTTGGGTCCACTTCAGTCATTTTTGGGTCAATTTCCCCCATTTTTGGGCCAACTTCCTTCATTTTGGGTCCATTTCACCCATTTTGGGTCCATTTCCCTCATTTTTGGGTCCATTTCCCCCATTTTTGGTCCATCTCCCTCATTTTGGGTCAACTTCCCTCATTTTGGGGTCAAGTTCCCTCCTTTTGGGGTCAATTTCAGTCATTTTGGGTCCATTTCCCTCATTTTGGGTCCATTTCAATCATTTTTTGCTCCATTTCCCCCATTTTTGGGTCAATTCCATTCATTTTGGGTCCATTTCCCTCATTTTGGGTCCATTTTCCTCCTTTTGGGTCCATTTCCCCCATTTTTGGGTCCATTTCCCCCATTTTTGGGTCAAATTCAGTCATTTTGGGTCAACTTCCCTCCTTTTGGGTCCATTTCCCTCATCTTTGGGTCTATTTCAGTCATTTTGGGTCCATTTCCCCCATTTTTGGGTCAATTCCATTCATTTTGGCTCCATCTCCCCCATTTTTGGCTCCATCTCCCTCCTTTTGGGGCCCTCCTGCCCATTCCTGGGGGCTCCCCTCAGGCGGGGGGGGGGTCCTGGGGGGCTGAATTTCGGGGTGCAGGGGAGGGGGTCAGAGGTAGCTTTTTGGTGGTTTTTAGGTTCATTTTTATCAAAACCAGGCACATTCAGTCGGGGGTGGAGGGGGTTGGGGGTGGGGGCTGGGAAGGGGTCCCCAGGAGCCCCCAGCCCCACAAATCACCTCCTCCCCCTCCCCCACACCTTGAATCTCCCCAAACAAACCCTGTGAGACCATGGGGGAGGGGGCCCCAAACTGGAGGAGTTTTGCCCCATTTTGGGGTGGGGGGTGGGGGGTGGGGGTGGGGGAGGGGTAAGGCCTCAGTGGGGCAGAGAGGGTGGGGGGGGGGGCCAAAAAAAGGGGCAATGAAAGTGAAAGTGAGCAACAAAACCAAGGCAAGAAATGAACCAAAAGCCCCCAAAATGCAGCCCTGGAGGGGAGGGAGAGGGGAGGGGGGGAGGGGGAAACCCCCCCCAAAAAAGGATGGGGGTTGGGGGAGGTGGGAAGTGGGGGGGGTGTCGTAGTAGGGGGTTAGGGACCCCCCAGGTGGGGCTTAGGAACCCTCAGTGGGGGTTGGGGACCCCCAAAGGGGTTTTTGGGGACCCCCCCAGGAGGGTTGGGGACCCCCAGAAGGACTTGGGGACCCCCCAGAGGACTTTGGGACCCTTTGGGTGGGGGTTGGGGACCCCCAGGTGGGGCTTGGGAGCCCTCAGAGGGGGTTGGGGACCCCCAAAGGGGTTTTAGGGACCCCCCCCAGCCCCCCAGGAGGGTTGGGGACCCCCAGAAGGACTTGGGGAGCCCAGAGAGGGACTTGGGGACCCCCAGGTGGGGCTTGGGGACCCTTCAGGAACTGCTGGAGCCCCCCAGAGGGATTTTGGGGACACCTCCCCTAAATCCCTCCCTTTTGGGGGGGGTCCTGCTGGAGGGAGCTGAGGACAAAGCCCTGGGGGAGGGGGAGGGAAAAACCAGAAGGGAAGAGGCCCCAAAAAAGCCTCAAATCAACCCAAAAAAGTGGGGGAGGGGTTAAAAAAAGACCACCTGAAGTGAGAGGAAATGACCCCCCCCCAAAAAAAAAAGGGGGTGCAGGAGGAGAGGGGGGGCTGGGGGGGAGGGAGGGGGAGGGGAGGGCAGCATCAGGAACTGTTCTGGTTCTGGTAGATGGAAGCCTTCTCCTTCAGCAGCGCCAGGCACAGGTGGCAGCTCCAGCTCCCTGCAGGGGAGGAGAGAGGTGAGGAGGGGAGGGGAGAGGGAAAGAGGGAGGGGGAGGAGGAAGGGGGAGGAGGGGGGAGGAGGAAGGGGGAGGAGGAAGGGGGGAGGAGGAAGGGGGAGGAGGAAGGGGGGGAGGAGGAAGGGGGAGGAGGAAGGGGGAGGAGGAAGGGGGAGGAGGAAGGGGGGAGGAGGAAGGGGGAGGAGGAAGGGGGGAGGAGGAAGGGGAGGAGGAAGGGGGAGGAGGAAGGGGGAGGAGGAAGGGGGAGGAGGAAGGGGGGAGGAGGAAGGAGAGGAGGAGGAAGGGGGAGAGGAGGAGGAGAGGGAGGGGGAGGAGAGGGGAGAGAGGAGGGGAGAGGGGGAGAGGAGGAGGAGAGGAGGGGAGGGGGAGGGGGAGGGGAGAGGAGGGGAGAGGAGGGAGAGGAGGGAGAGGAGAGAGGAGGGGGGAGGAGGGAGAGGAGGGGAGAGGAGGGGGAGGAGGGAGAGGAGGAGGGGAGGGGAGGGGAGGGGAGGGGAGGGGAGGGGAGGGGGGAGGGAGGGGAGGGGAGGGAGGGGAGGGGAGGGAGGGGGAGGGGAGGGGAGAGGAGGGGAGGGAGGGGAGGGAGGGAGGGGGGGGAGGGAGGGGAGGGAGGGAGGGGGAGGGGAGGGGAGGGAGGGGGAGGGGGGAGGGAGCAGGCTGCCCTCCCCTCCCTCTCCAGCAGCCCTGGGGCTCTCTCTGCTGGCAGCCAAGGCCCTGGAGCAGCCCTAGGGATCATGGGGGAGGGGCTGGGGGCTCCCCAGGGGGGTGGGGGTGCCCCCCAGGGGTGCAGGGGTGCCCCAGGAGGGGTTGGGAGGCGCTGGGGGGCAGGACTCACCCTCGGGGGGCTCGGCCATGGGGGGGCTCAGGCAGTACATGTGGTAGCCACGGTCACAGTCGTCACAGAACAGCAGCTGGTCCTGGGGGGGGGGCAGGAGGGCTCAAAGGGGGGGGACACGACACTGGGGGGTCCCCTCCTGCCCCCCTAACCCCTTCCTTCCCCCCTAACCCCCTCCTGGACTCCACCTCCTTGCTCTCAGTGTCCCTCCTCCTGGACCGGCCTCACCCTGGGGGCTTCCCCCTGGACTTTCCTGCCCTTTTGGGGTCCCCTCCTGCACTTTGGGGTCTCCTCCTGCCCCCCTAACCCACTTCTACCCTTTTGGGGTCCCCTCTTGCCCCCCAACCCCCTCCAGCCCTTTGGGGTCCCCTCTTACCCTCCTAGCCCCCCTCCTGGACACCACCTCCTTGCTCTCCGTGTCCCTCCTGCCAGCTCCCTCCTGGACCAGCCTCACCCTGGGGGCTTCCCCCTGGACTTTCCTGACCTTTTGGGGTCCCCTCCTGCCCTTTTGGGGTCCCCTCTTGACCCCCTAGCCCCCTCCTGCCCTTTTGGGGTCCCCTCCTGCCCTTTTGGGGTCCCCTCCTTCCCCCCGATCCCCTCCTGGACACCACCTCCTTGCTCTCAGCATCCCTCCTCCCAGACTGGCCTCACCCTGGGGGCTTCCCCCTGGACTTTCCTCCCCTTTTGGGGTCCCCTCCTGCCCTTTTGGGGTCCCCTCCTGCCCTCCTAACCCCCTCCTACCCTTTGGGGTCCCTTCCTACCCTTTTGGGCTCCCCTCCTGCCCCCCTAACCCCCTCCTGGACACCACCTCCTCGCTCTCGCCGTCCCTCCTCCCGGACCGACCTCCCCCCGGGGCCTTCCCCCCCCCCCAACCCCGCCCTGGGACTTTTGGGGTCCCCCCCAGGGCCCCGGGGGGGCTCCCCCCGCGGCTCTCACGTCGTTCTCCGAGGTGCCACAGATGTTGCAGCACTTGCACTCGATGCACTGCCAGCGGTAGGTCTTCACCGCCGCCATCATCACCGGCGTGAACTGCAGGCACGAGGGGTGGCCTGCAGGGGGCGGCAGAGAGCGGCCACTGAGGGGGGGGAGGGGGAAGGAGGAGGAGGGACCTGGGGCTGAAGGCGCCAGGGGGGGTCCTGAGCTGCAGGAGAAGAGCCTCAGAGGTGGTCCTGGGGGTTCCTCATGGAGCAGAACCCCAAAACCACCTCCTGGAGTGGGAGCAGGGCAGCAGCTCCTGGGCCTGGGCATGGGGGAGGGAGGGGGCAGAGAGGGGGGGGGGGAGGGGCAGAGAGGGGCAGGGAGAGAGCAGAGGGGAGGGGGCAGAGAGGCAGGGAGGGGGCAGAGAGGCAGGGAGGGCAGAGAGGCAGGGGAGGGGGCAGAGAGGCAGGGGAGGGGGCAGAGAGGCAGGGAGGGGGCAGAGAGGGGGCAGAGAGGGGGCAGAGAGGGGGCAGAGAGGGGGAGGGGGAGGGGACAAGGGGGAGCAGGGAGGGGGCAGGGAGGGGACAGAGGAGGGGGCAGGGAGGGGGCAGAGAGGGGGCAGAGAGGGGGCAGAGAGGGGGCAGAGAGGGGGCAGAGAGGGGGCAGGGAGGCAGGGAGGGGTAGAGAGGCAGGGAGGGGGTAGAGAGTGGGCAAGGAGGGCAGGGAGGGGCAGGGAGGGGACAAGGAGGGAGGGGGGAGGGGCAGAGAGGCAGGGAGGGGGCAGGGAGGGGGCAGAGAGGAGGGAGAGGGGGTAGGAGGGGGTAGAGAGGGGGTAGAGGGAGGGGGTAGAGAGGGAGGGGGGCAGGAGGGGGCAGGAGTGGGAGGAGGGACAAGGGAGGGGAGGGAGGGGAGGGGAGGGGGAGAGGGGGCAGAGAGGCAGGGAGGGGGCAGAGAGGGGGCAGGGAGGGGTAGGGGAGGGGCAAGAGGGGGAGGGGGGGCAGAGAGGCAGGGAGGGGGCAGGGAGAGGGGGGGGGAGGGAGGCAGGGAGGGGGCAGGGAGGCAGGGAGGGGGTAGAGAGGCAGGGAGGGGGCAGAGGAGGGAAGGAGGAGAGGGGAGGGGAGGGGGAGGAGAGGGGGGAGAGGGGAGGGGAGGGGGAGGGGGGGGGAGGGAGAGGGGAGGGAGAGGGAGGGGAGGGAGGGGAGGGAGGGGGAGGGGGAGGGGGCAGGGAGGGGATAGGGAGGGGGGAGGGAGGGGGGGAGGGGATAGGGAGGGATAGGGAGGGGATAGGGAGGGGCAGGGAGGAGGGCAGGGGGGGTAGGAGGCAGAGAGGGGACAGGAGGGGGCAGAAGGGAGGCACAGGGGGGCAGGAAGGGGCAAGGAGGGGGCAGGGAGGGGGCAGGGGAGGGGCAAGGGGAGGGGCAGGGAGGGGCAGAGAGGCAGGGAGGGGGCAGAGAGGCAGGGAGGGGGCAGAGAGGCAGGGAGGGGGGAGAGAGGCAGGGAGGGGCAGGGGCAGAGAGGCAGGGAGGGGGCAGGGAGGGGCAGGGAGGGGCAGAGAGGGGGCAGGGAGGGGGAGGGTGGGCTGGGGGGTCTGGGGGTCAGGGTGGGTCAGGAGGCTCAGGGGGTCAAGGGTGTCCGGGGTTCTCACCTGAGCGGCCACAGTCGGAGCAGGACACCAGCTCCTCGGCCTGGCTGTGGGGGCAGGGAGGGGAGCAGGGAGGGGGTGGGGGTCTGGGGGTCTGGGGGCTCAGGGGGTCGGGGGTCTCACCTGAGCGGCACAGTCGGAGCAGGACACCAGCTCCTCGGCCTGCCCGGTCTTCTTGTTGATCTTGGAGTCCCCCAGGCAGAAGTCGCAGTAGTTGTTGGGCAGGGCCAGGCCGTCAGGGCCCTTCTTGGCTGGGGGGGGAGGGCAGCAGGGGCTGGGGGGGAGGGTGGGGAGGGGGCTCGGGGGAGACCCTCCCCCAGGCCCCCCCGGGGAGGGGAGGGGGCTTGGGAGGGATTGGGCCGGAGAAGGCTGACCCCAGGGGGTGGATTGGGAGGTGGGAAGGGGGTTGGGGCCTCCCTTCCCAGAGCTTCTCCTTCCCCTCCTCCTCCTCCTGCCCCAGACCTTCTCCCCTTCCTCCTCCTGCCCCTGACCTGCTCCTCCTGCCCCAGACCTTCTCCTCCTGCCCCAGACCTTCTCCTCCTGCCCCAGACCTTCTCCCCTTCCTCCTCCTCCTGCCCCAGACCTTCTCCTCCTGCCCCAGACCTTCTCCCCTTCCTCCTCCTCCTGCCCCAGACCTTCTCCCCCTCCTGCCCCAGACCTCCTCCTCCTGCCCCAGACCTCCTCCCCCTCCTGCCCCAGACCTTCTCCCCCTCCTGCCCCAGACCTTCCCCAACCTCTTCCTCCAGACCTCCTCCTCCTCCTCCTCCCTTTCTCCCCCCTGCCCCAGACCTTCTCCACTCTCCAACCTCTTCCCCTCCTCCAAACCCTTCTCTTCTTCCTCCAGGCCTTCCCTAACCCTCCCTCCTCCTCCTCCTCTTCCATACCCTCCCCCTGCTCCCTCCCACCCCCTTCCCACCTCTCTCCTCCTACTCCCCCTTCCCCCCCCTCCCCTTCTCTCCCCTCCCCACCTTTCCTACTTCCCTCCCTTCCCATCCCCCTCACTCCCCTCCCCTGCTCCCTCCCACCCCCTTCCCACCTCCTCCCTCCCCTCCCTCTCCATCTCCTTTCCCATCCCACTTCCTTCCCCTCCTCTACTCTCTCCTCCCCTCCCCACCTTCTTTCCCTACTCCCCTCCCTCACCATCCCCTTCCCTCCCCTCCTCCTCCCTCCCCTCCCTCCCCTCCCCACTTCCCCTGCTCCTCTCCCCTCCCTTTCCCTTCCCCATCCCTGTCCCACTCCCCTCCCTTCCCCTCCCCACCTCCTTTCCCTACTCCCTCCCTTCCCTCCCCTCCCTCTGCTCCCTCCTCCCCACCTCTCCCTGCTCCTCTCCCTTCCCTTTCCCTTCCCCCTCCCCTCCCCACCTTCTTTCCCTACTCCCCTCCCTCCCCATCCCCTTCCCTCCCCTCCCCTCCCTCTACTCCCTCCCCTCCCTTTATTCCCTCCCCTCCCCACCTCCTTTCCCCACTCCCCTTCCCCTCCCTCCTCCCCTCCCCCCTCTCCCTTCCCTTTCCCTTCCCCCTCCCCTCCCCACCTCCTTTCCCTACTCCCCTCCCTTCCCTCCCTCTACTCCCTCCCCTCCCCTTTCCCTACTCCCTTCCCTCCCCATCCCCTTCCCTCCCCTCCCTTTACTCCCTCCCCTCCTCCTTTCCCTACTCCCCTCCCCCTGCTCCTCCCCTCCCTTTCCCTTCCCCATCCCTGTCCCCCTCCCCACCTCCTTTCCCTACTCCACTCCCTCTGCTCCCTCCCCTCCCTACTCCCCTTTCCCTACTCCCCTCCCCACCTCCTTTCCCTACTCCACTCCCTCTGCTCCCTCCCCTCCCCACCTCCCCATGCTCCTCTCCCCTCCCTTTCCCTTCCCCCTCCCCTCCCCACCTCCTTTCCCTACTCCCCTCCCTTCCCTCCCCTTTCCCTACTCCCTCCCTCCCCATCCCCTTCCCTCCCCTCCCTCTACTCCCTCCCCTCCCCACCTCCCCCTGCTCTTCTCCCCTCCCTCCCCCCTCCCTCTCTCCCCCCCCCTCCCCCCGTGGGTTTTGGGGGGGGTCCTGCTGCTCACACTTCTGCTCCTCGTGGCGCTGGGGGATGGGGGTGGGGGGCTGGGAGTCCTCCTTCTCCTCCCCCTCCTCCTCAGCCAGGTGGGAGTGAGCGTAGTGGTAGCTGAGGCCAGGCCTGTTCTTGTAGCGCTTCCCACAGACTGGGGGGGAGGGGAGGGAAGTTGGGGAGGGGGTCCTGAGACCCCCTGACACCCCCACCCCCCCCCAACATAAACCACCAACCCCCCCTGGAAGCCCCCAGCCCCACCTTTGAGCTGGGGAAGTTGGGGGGGGGAAGGGGGGAAAAAACCTCCTGGGCACCAGGGGGGGAGGGAAAGGGTTGGGAGGGGGCTGGGGAGAGGGTCTTGAGGGGGGATTGAAGACCCCCTCCCCCCCCCCAAAATGAGGGGGGGACTCATAAGGGAGGGGTTTGGAGCCCCCCAGCCCCCCCCAGAAATGAGGGGAGGGGCTGGCATGGGGGATTGGAGACTCCCCCCCCAAGTATGAGGGGGGAGTCCCTAAGGGGGTGGGGGTCGTTGGGGGGGGTCCTTGAGGGGAGGTTGGAGGCCCCCCCCCCAGGGCTGAGATCATTAAGGGGGAGTTTGGGGACCCCCAAGCATGGAGGGGGAGGGGGGGGTCTCTAGAGGGAGGTTTGGGGGGAAGCCCCCCCAGGAATGAGGGCCAATTGGGGGGGGTCCCTGTTCTTCCCCCCCCAATTTGGGGCCTTCTGGGGGGGTTCTGTGTCCCCCCCTCCCATTTGAGGCCTTTTGGGGGGGTCTCTGTTCCTTCCCCCCCCAACTTGGGGCCTTCTGAGGGGGTCTCTGTTCCCCCCCCCCCCAATTTGAGGCCTTTTGGGGGGGAGTCTCTGTTTCTCCCCCCCAATTTGGGGCGTTTTTGGGGGTTCTGTGTCTACCCCCCCCCCAGTTTGAGGCCTTCTGGGGGGGGTCTCTGTTCCTTCCCCCCCTATTTGAGGTCTTCTGGGGGGGGTGTCTCTGCTTCCCCCCCCAACTTTGAGGCCTTTTTTGCAGGGGGGGGTCTCTGTTCCCCCCCCTACTTTGAGGTCTTTTAGGGGGGGTTCTGTGTCTCCCCCCCCAATTTGGGGCCTTCTGGGGGGGGGTCTCTGTTCCCCCCCCCTACTTTGAGGCCTTTTTGGGGGGGTTCTGTGTCTCCCCCTCCAATTTGGGGCCTTCTGGGGGGGGTCTCTCTTCCCCCCCCCCCCATCTGGGGCCTTCTGGGGATGGTCTCTGTTCCCCCCCCCCGAGGCCTTTTTGGGGGGGTTCTGTGTCTCCCACCCCCCCATTTAGGGTCTTCTGGGGGGGGTCTCTGTTTTCCCTCCCCCCCCCCCAATTTGGGCCCTTCTGGGGGGGGTCTCTGTTCCCCTCCCCAATTTGAGGCCTTTTGGGGGGGTTCTGTCTCTTCCCCCCCCCAATTTGGGGCCTTCTGGGGGGGGTCTCTCTTCCCACCCCCCCAATTTGGGGCCTTCTAGGGAGGGTTTCTGTCTCCCCCCCATTTGGGGCCTTTTGGGGGTCTGTTTCTCCCCCCCCTAATTTTGGGGCCTTCTGGGGGGGGACTCTGCCCCACACACACTTTGAGGCCTTTTTGGGGAGGGTCTCTTTCCCCCCCCCCCCCAATTTGGGGCCTACTGGGGAGGGTCTCTGCTCCCCCCCCAATTTGGGGCCTTTTGGGGGGGCTTCTGTCTCCCCCCCCCCCCCAATTTGGGGCCTTCTGGGGGGGTCTCTGTTTGCCCCCACACTTTGAGGCCTTTTTTTGGGGGTCTCTGTTCCCTCCCCCCACTTTGAGGCCTTTTTTGGGGGTGTCTCTGCCCCCCCACATTTTGGGGCCTTTTGGGGGGGGTCTGACCCCAGGAGCACCTCTTGTCCCCCAACTTCCTGCCTTTTTTGGGGGGGAGGTCTTCCTTGCCCCCTCCCCCTCAATTCCCCTCCCCCTCCCCCTTACACCAACCCCGTTTTGGGGGGGGCCCCCCCCCACTTTACAGCCCCCCCTCCCCCAAGAGCTGCCAAGGGGGGCTTGGGGGGGGAGCAGCCCCTGGGGGTTGCTCTTTGGGTTCCCTTTCCAGGTTGGAGTTTGGGGGGGGAGGCAGAGGGGGAGGGAGGGGGTGAGGACCCCCACCCAAAAAAAAAGCAAGGAGAAGAAGGTTTGGGGGGGGGGGGCAAGGAGAGGAATAAGAGGAGGAGGAGGAGGAGGAGGAGAAGGAGGAGGAAGGCAGGAAGGGAACTACCTCTGTCAGGAGGTTTCGGGGAATGCTTTGGTTTGAAACTGTCTGAAAAGAAGACAGAGAAGAGGTCGGTGAGAAACCAGCAGCAGCGCCCCCCCCAGGGCAGGCAGAGCAGGACAGGCAGCAGGCAGGCAGGCAGCAGGCAGCCCAGGGGCTGGGAGGGAAGGAGGGGCTGCAAGGGGGGGCAGAAGGGAGAGGGGAGGAGGAGGAGGCAGAAAGGGAGGGAGGAGGAGGAGGCAGAAAGGAGAGGGGAGGAGGAGGAGGCAGAGGGAGGGGAGGAGGAGGAGGCAGAGAGGGAGGGGAGGAGGAGGCAGGAGAGGGAGGAGGAGGAGGCAGAGAGGAGGGAGGAGGAGGGGAGGGAGGAGGAGGAGGGAGGGAGGAGGCAGAGAGGGGAGGAGGAGGAGGAGGCAGAGAGGGAGGGGAGGAGGAGGAGAGGCAGAGAGGGAGGGGAAGGAGGCAGAAAGGGAGGGGGGAAGGAGGCAGAAAGGGGAGGGGAGGAGGCAGAAAGGGAGGGGGAGGAGGCACAAAGGGAGGAAGGAGGCACAAAGGGGGGAAGGAGGCACAAAGGGAGGGGAAGGAGGCACAAAGGGGAGGGGAAGGAGGCACAAAGGGAGGGGAAGGAGGCACAAAGGGAGGAAGGAGGCACAAAGGGGAGGGAGGCACAAAGGGAGGGGAAGGAGGCACAAAGGGAGGGAGGAGGAGGAGGCAGAAAGGGAGGAGGAGGAGGAGGCAGAAAGGGAGGGAGGAGGAGGAGGCAGAAAGGGAGGGAGGAGGAGGAGGCAGAGAGGGAGGGGAGGAGGAGGCAGAGAGGGAGGGGAGGAGGAGGCAGAGGGGAGGGGAGGAGGAGGCAGAGAGGGGAGGGGGAGGAGGAGGCAGAGGGAGGAGGAGAGGAGGAGGCAGAGAGGGAGGGGAGGAGAAAGGAGGCAAAGGGAAGGGGGAAGAAGGAGGCAGAGGGGAGGAGAAGGCAGAAGAGAGGGAGAAGGAGGACGCAGAAAGGAGAGGGAAGGGAGGAGGCAGAAGGCAGAGGGGAGAGGGAAGGAGAAGGCAGAGGGGAGGGGAAGAGGAAAGAGAGGCAGGGGGAGGGGAAGAGGAAAGAGAGGCAGGGGGAGGGGAAGAGGAAGAAGAGAAGGAGGCAGAGAGAGAGGGAGAGGAAGAGGAAGGAGAGAAGGAGACAGAGAAAGAGAAGAGGGAGGCAGAGAAAGAGAAGGGGGAAGGAGAGGAATAAAGAGAGGAAGGAGATAGGAGAAAAAAGGAGTGAGGGAGGAAGAAGTGGGAAGGAGAGGAGGAAGATGAGGAAGAGGGTGGTGAGGAGGAGGAAGGCAAGGAGGAGGCAGGGGAAGGGGAAGCAGCTCCAGGTCCCCAGGCCAAGGCCTGGCTCCAAGGCTCTCCCGAGGCTGGGGGCAGCCCCAGCCCCCCGCCCGGGGACCCCTCCCCAGCCCAGCCCTCTGGGTGCCTCTGGCCCTGCCAGGGGCAGCAGATCCCAGGGGTGGATCCCAGGGGTGGATCCCAGACTCACTGTCGCAGGCGTAGGGCTTGTCCCGGTCCTCCAGGATGGCTGCGTCCAGCTTCTTCGGGCTCCCCCCACGCCCTTGCCCTGAGGGGGGGGTGGGGGGGGAGGGGAGATCTGGGGTGGATCACCCTGATCCCATGGGATCTACTGGGGGATCCTGCCCTGGAAAGGGGCAGAGCCCTGTGGGATCCCTCTGAGGGGGAGGCTGGGGATGGTGGAGGTTTTGTTAGGGGGCAACGGAAAGGAGGAATGGTCTGGGGTGGATGTAGGGAGGATCCCCTTGATCCCATGGGATCTACTGGGGGATCCAGCTCTGGCAAGGGGCAGATCCCTGTGGGGTCCTTCTGGGGGTGGGGAGGTGGGGGGGGGTGTTGAGGTTCATTAGGGGACAACAGAAGGGAGGAACGACCTGGGGTGGATCCCCTTGATCCTGTGGGATCTACTGGGGGGGATCCCATCCTGGGAAGGAATAGATCCCTATGGATCTCTCTGAAGGGCGAGGTTGGGGGTGGTTGAGAATCATCAGGGGACAACAAAGGGGAGGAACACCCTGGGGTAGATCCCCTTGATCCTGTGGGATCTACTGGGGGGGATCCTGCCCTGGGAAGGAGCAGATCCCTCTGAGGGGGGAAGTTGGGGAAGGATTGAGATTCATTAGGGGACAACTGATAGGAAAACCAGCCTGGGGTGGATCCCACTGATCCTGCAGGATCTACTGGGGGATCCTGCCCTGGGAAGGGGTAGATCCCTGTGGGATCTCTCTAAGGTGGGAGGTTAGGGGAGGATTGAGATTCAATAGAGGACAAGGTTAGGAGGACCAGCCTGGGGTGGATCCTTGGGATCCCATGGGATCTACTGGGGGATCCCATCCTGGGAAGGGGTAGATCCCTGTGGGATCCCTCTGAGGGGAAGGTTGGGGATAGTGGAGGTATGTTAGGGGACAACTGATAGAAGGAATGGTCTGGGGTGGATGTAGGGTAGATCCCCTTGATCCCATGGGATCTAATGGGGGACCTGCTCTGGGAAGGGGTAGACCCTGTGGGATCCCCCAGGGGGAGGGGGATGTGTTGAGGTTCATTAGGGGACATACAAGGGGAGGAATGGCCTGGGGTGGCTGTAAGGTGGATCCCCTGGGATCTGCTGGGGGATCCTGCCTGGGGAATGGGGTAGATCCTGCTGGGATCCCCCACCCCCCACCCCCCTCAGGAGCAGATCCCTCACCTTGGCCTTGCCCTTGCCTCTCCTCTTGGGGGTGTCCTCCTCGTAGTCCTCATCGTCCAGGTCATCCAGGAAGTCCTCGGGCTCCAGGATCCGCTGGGGAAGGGATCGGGGGGATCACCGGGGGGATCACCGGGGGATCCCGTGGGGGGGAAGGGGCCGGGAACCAGCCTTTGGGATGCACTTAGGGCCCAGAACCACCCAACCCCACCCCCCACCCTGGGGATCATTTCAGGGCCCAGAGCTCCCCTCTGGGATCCACTCTGTGCTGATCCACTGAGGGCTGCCCCACGGCCGCCCCCAGCCCCGCGCCCCCCCGGGGGTCACCTTCCTGGCCCTGCTGTTGCTGACGGGGAACTCGCCCAGGCTGTCGTCGTCGCCCCGGGGGTCGGGCAGGGCTCTCTTCTCCAGGGGGTCGGTCCGCAGCAGGGCCTCCAGGCTGCTGCCGTCCTGGGCCAGCAGCCCTTCCTTCTTCAGGCTCTGCTCCACCTCTGCCGGGGCAGGGCCTCAGCGCCACGCCCATGGGACCCTCCCCGGCAGCCCCCCTGAGCTCCTGCCCTCCCCCTGCCCTCCTGCCCTCCCCCTGCGCTCACCTCCCCCTGTGCTCCTCACCTCCCCCTGTGCTCCTCACCTCCCCCTGCCCTCCTGCCCTCCCCCTCCCCTCCTCACCTCCCCCTGCGCTGCTCACCTCCCCTGCCCTCCTGCCCTCCCCCTCCCCTCCTCACCTCCCCCTGCGCTCCTCACCTCCCCCTGCGCTCCTCACCTCCCCCTGCGCTCCTCACCTCCCCCTGCGCTCCTGCCCTCCCCCTCCCCTCCTGCCCCCCCCCCCCTCCTCACCTCCCCCTGTGCTCCTCACCTCCCCCTGCGCTCCTCACCTCCCCTGCCCTCCTGCCCTCCCCCTCCCCTCCTCACCTCCCCCTGTGCTCCTCACCTCCCCCTGCCCTCCTGCCCTCCCCTCCCTCCTCACCTCCCCCTGTGCTCACCTCCCCTGCCCTCCTGCCCTCCCCTCCCCTCCTCACCTCCCCCTGTGCTCCTCACCTCCCCTGCCCTCCTGCCCTCCCCCTCCCCTCCTCACCTCCCCCTGCCCTCCTGCCCTCCCCCTGCCCTCCTGCCCTCCCCCTGCGCTCACCTCCCCCTGCGCTCCTCGCCTTCCCCTTCCCCTCCTTTCCCATCCCCCTCCCCTCCCCACCTCCTTTCCCTACTCCCCTCCCTTTCCATCCCCCTTTCCTCCCCTCCCTTTACTCCCTCTCCTCCCCTCCCCACCTCCTCACCTCCCGCTCCCCTCCTCACCTCCCCCTACCCTCCGCACCAGGCACAGCTCCCACCCAGGGCTGCCTCCTTCCTGCCCCTGGCCGGGACCCAACCCCTCCCTGATCTCCCCCAGCCCCCCGCCCCTCCTCGACCCCCCCAGCCCCCTATAACCCCTCATTGATCTCCCTCAGTTCCCTATAGCCCCTTATTGCCACCTACTCTACCCCTTATTGAGCACCCTAACCCCCTTCAACCCCTTACTGATTTCCACCTCCCCCTATAACCTCTTATTGACCTCCCCCACCCCCTCAAGCCCCTTATTGATCACCACCACCTTACTGATCACCACCACGACCCCCTCAAGCCCCTTATTGACCTCCTCAAGCCCCTTATTGATCACCAGCACCTTACTGATCACCACCACGACCCCCTCAAGCCCCTTATTGTCCTCAAGCCCCTTACTGACCATCACCACCACCCTCTCAAGCCCCTTATTGATCCCCACCCCTATGGCCCTCACCCTCTGCCCCCTCTCCATCCTCCCCCACCTTCCCAAACCCCTCCTTTGCTCTCCCCCCAACCCCCCCAACCCCCAAGCAGCTGCTGGGCCCCCACCTACCAGGCTTGATGGAGGGAAAAGCCAGCCTGGGGTCCTCGGGGGGGTGAGCCCTGCGCTTCTTCCTCCAGCGCCGCGCGGGGTAGGAGTAGAGCTGCCCGGCAGCCAGACCTGAACCCCCCCCCCCGACACAGGGGTGAGCCTGGGGGGGATTGGGGGGGCACTGCAGACCCCCCACCACCCCAGGGACCTATCTTTGTGAGGGCCATGGACAGTGGCATTGAGTGCACCCTCAGCAAGTTTGCTGACACCAAGCTGTGTGGTGCAGCAGACAGCTGGAGGGAAGGGATCCAGCCAGAGGGAGCTGGGCAGGCTGGAGGGAAGGGATCCAGCCAGAGGGACCTGGGCAGGCTGGAGGGAAGGGATCCAGCCAGAGGGAGCTGGGCAGGCTGGAGGGAAGGGATCCAGCCAGAGGGAGCTGGGCAGGCTGGAGGGAAGGGATCCAGCCAGAGGGAGCTGGGCAGGCTGGAGGGAAGGGATCCAGCCAGAGGGAGCTGGGCAGGCTGGAGGGAAGGGATCCAGCCAGAGGGACCTTGACAGGCTGGAGGGAAGGGATCCAGCCAGAGGGACCTTGACAGGCTGGAGGGAAGGGATCCAGCCAGAGGGAGCTGGGCAGGCTGGAGGGAAGGGATCCAGCCAGAGGGACCTGGGCAGGCTGGAGGAAGGGATCCAGCCAGAGGGAGCTGGGCAGGCTGGAGGGAAGGGATCCAGCCAGAGGGAGCTGGGCAGGCTGGAGGGAAGGGATCCAGCCAGAGGGAGCTGGGCAGGCTGGAGGGAAGGGATCCAGCCAGAGGGAGCTGGGCAGGCTGGAGGGAAGGGATCCAGCCAGAGGGACCTTGACAGGCTGGAGGGAAGGGATCCAGCCAGAGGGACCCTGACAGGCTGGAGGGACTTGTGGGGATCCAAGTGGCTGAGGAGAGCTCCAACTACCTCCTCCTGGATCAGAGGAGCACTATGCAGCTCCCTGATTCCTTCTGCCAGCTCTCTAAGCACCCTAGGATGGGTCCCAGGGACTTGTGGGGATCCAAGTGGCTGAGGAGAGCTCCAACTGCCCCACTGTGGATCAGAGGAGCACTATGCAGCTCCCTGGCTCCTTCTGCCAGCTCTCTCAGCACCCTAGGACCACCGAGGAGCGGAGGTCGTCCTTGCCCTTCCTCTTGCTGTCAATGTATTTAGAGAGGGACCTTCTGTGGCCCTTCCCAGCAGAGGCCATGACTCAGGAGGCTCTGCTGCTGCCCTACCTGGCCCCCTGTGGCGCTTCTCCATCCAGATGTAGCAGTTGCTCTGGGCCACGCCGGTCTGGGAGTCGAGGAAGGGCAGGCGGACGCTGCGCTCGGCGCACAGCCGGGCGTTGTAGCTGTGGCACTGCTCCATGGCGTCGCGGTAGTACTGCTCCCCCAGCCTGCCCCGCGGCACAGCCGGGCCTCAGCGAGGGGGCAAAGAGGCCCCCAGCACCCACAGCCCCCCCCAGCACCCATAGCACCCACGGGACCCCAGGGAACCCGACCCGGCCGCACGCAGCCCTCGCGGATCCCCGACCCCGGCGGCTGGGGGTGGCCCCCATGGAGCCCAACCCAACCAGGGGTGCCCCCCAAGGACCCCAACCCGCTCAGGTGTGGCCCTCAGGTGCCCCCCATGGACCCTAACCCACTCAGGTGTGGCCTTTAGGGGCTCCTCATGGACCCCAACCCTCTCAGGTGTGCCCCCCAAGGACCCCAACCCACTCAGGTGTGGCCCTCAGGTGCCCCCCATGGACCCTAACCCACTCAGGTGTGCCCCCCATGGACCCCACCCTGCTCAGGTGTGGCTCTCATGGACCCCAACCCAACCAGGTGTGGCCCCCATGGACCCCAATCCAACCAGGTGTGGCCCTTAGAGGTGCCTCATGAACCCCACCCTGTTCAGGTGTGGTCCCCATGGACCCCACCCTGCTCAGGTGTGACCCTCAGAGACCCCCAACCCACTCAGGTGTGGCTCTCAGTTGCCCCTCAACCCCCACAGCACCCTCAGGTGTACCCCTCAAGTGCCCCCCATGGACCCCAACCAGTTCAGCTGTGCCCCCCATGGACCCCAACCCAACCAGGTGTAGTCCTCAGGGACCCCACCTGGCTCAGGTGTGCCCCCCATGGACCCTAATCAGCTCAGGTGTGGTCCTCATGGACCCCAACCCAATCAGGTGTGGTCCTTAGGGGCTCCTCATGAACCCCACCCTGCTCAGGTGTGGCCCTCAGCTGCCCCTCAGCCCCTCCCCCCCCAGGTATGGCCTTTAGGGGCTCCCTATGGACCCCAATCAGCTCAGGTATAGCCCTCAGGTGCCCCTCAGCCCCTCCCCCACACCAGCTGTGGCCTTTAGGGGCTCCCCATGGACCCCAACCCTCTCAGCTGTGCCCCCCATGGACCAACCTGCTCAGGTGTGGTCCTTAGGTGCCCCTCAGCCCCTCCTCCCCCCAAGCTGTGGCCTTTAGGGGCTCCCCATGAACCCCAACCTGCTCAGGTGTGGCCCTCAGGTGCCTCTCATGGACCCCAACCCTCTCAGCTGTGCCCCCCATGGACCCCAACCCACTCAGGTGTGACCCTCAGGGACCCCACCCTGCTCAGGTGTGCCCCCATGGATCCTAACCTGCTCAGGTGTGGTCCTCATGGAGCCCAACCCAATCAGGTGTGGCCCTTAGGGGCTCCTCATGGACCCCAACCCTCTCAGCTGTGGCCTTTAGGGGCTCCCCATGGACCCCAACCAGCTCAGGTATAGCCTTCAGGTGCCACTCAGCCCCCACATCACCCCCAGGTGTACCCCTCAGGTGCCCCCCATGGACCCCAACCTGCTCAGGTGTGGCCCCCATGGAGCCCAACCCAATCAGGTGTGGTCCTCAGGTATCCCTCAGCCCCCACAGCACCCCCAGGTATAGCCTTCAGGTGCCCCCCATGGACCCCAACCCTCTCAGCTGTGCCCCCCATGGACCCCAACCCAATCAGGTGTGGCCCTTAGGGGCTCCTCATGGACCCCAACCCTCTCAGCTGTGCCCCCCATGGACCCCAACCCACTCAGGTGTGGCCCCCATGGACCCTAACCAGCTCAGGTGTGACCCTCAGGGACCCCAACCCGCTCAGGTGTGCCCCTCAGGTGCCCCCCATGGACCCTAACCCACTCAGCTGTGCCCCCCATGGACCCCAACCTGCTCAGGTGTGGCCCTCAGGTGCCCCTCATGGACCCCAACCCACCCAGCTGTGGCCTTTAGGTGCCCCCCCCCGGACCCCAACCCTCTCAGCTGGGCCCCCCCCGGCCCCGCCCCCCCCGGCTCCAGGCTCTCTCCTCCCAGCCCTGCACCCCCCAGCCCCAACCAGGAGCCGGGGAGGTTGGCGGGGGCGGGGGTCTCCCCTCCCACCTCTGCACCCCCAGCCCCTCCCCACGCCCCCCAGGGAGGGTTTTCCCCTCCGAAAGGTTCGATCCCCTCCTCCCCCCCTCTGCAAAGTTGACCCTGAACAATGAGCGCGGCCGCCCCCCCCCCGCTTCCTCCCATCCTCCCGCGGCCTCCGACGACGCCGGGGGAAAGGGAGGGACGGGGACGACGACGACAGAAGCCCGGCTGCCCTTCCAGGCCCCGCGCATGCAGGCAAAGGAAAGGGGCGAAGGGGAGGCCCGGGGAGGGGAAGGACTCACAGCTTCACCACATTCTGTACCACGGCCGCCATCTTCCCTCCGCCGCCGGGGCCTGCAGCGCGCCTGCGCCGCCCTGCGTAAAGTGCGTAAAGATGGCGGCGGCGCCCCCAATGGGGCTCGGCTCGGGGCGCTGCGCAAGGTGCGCGGAGCTGCCGGGGGCGCCAATGGGGCTCTGCGCGAGGTGCGCGAAGCTGCCGGCGGCGCCAATGGGGCTCTGCGCAAAGCGCGTGAAGCTTGCCGGCGGCGCCAATGGGGCTCTGCGAAAAGCGCGTGGAGCTGCCGGCGGCGCCAATGGGACTCCGCCGAGGCTCTGCGCAATGGGGCTCTGCGAAAAGAGCGTGAAGCTTGCCGGCGGCGCCAATGGGGCTCTGCGAAAAGCGCGTGGAGCTGCCGGCGGCGCCAATGGGACTCCGCCGAGGCTCTGCGCAATGGGGCTCTGCGAAAAGAGCGTGAAGCTTGCCGGCGGCGCCAATGGGGCTCTGCGCAAGCTGCGCGAAGCTGCCGGCGGCCCCCAATGGGGCTCGGCTCAGGGCGCTGCGCAAGGTGCGCGGAGCTGCCGGCGGCGCCAATGGAGCTCTGAGAAAAGTGCGTGAAGCTGCCGGCGGCGCCAATGAGGCTCGACTCGAGGCTCTGCGCAAAGCGCGCTGCGAAGTGCGTAAGGCGCGCTGCTGCTGCTGCTGGAGACGGGGCCAAAAGGGACCCCGCGCCGAGGCTCCGCGTAATGTGCGTAAAGCCGCCGGAAGCGCCGACGGGACCCGGCCCAAAGTGAGCAACGGAGAGCGTAAAGCTCTAATGGGACCCGGCCGGCGGCTCTGCGCAAAGTGCGCAACGCAGAGCGTAAAGCTCCAATGAGACCCCGGCCCGCGGCTCTGCGCAAAGTGCGCAACGCAGAGCGTAAAGCTCCAATCAATGGGACCTGGCTGGGGATGGGGATGGGAAATTGAGGGAAAAGAGAGAAAAAATGAGGGAAAAACGGGAAATGTGCGGGAAAATGGGGAAATAAAAGAGAAAAGAGGGAAAACTCGACGGGAAAGGGGGGAAAGTGAAAGGAAAGGAGGAAATAAGAGAGAAAAGAGGGAAAATCTGAGGAGGAAGAGGGGAAAAGGGACAGGAAATAATAAGGGGGAGAAGAGGAAACAAGAAGGGAAAGAGGAGAAAAAGTGAGGGGAAAGGGGGAAAGTGAGGGGGAAGGGAGAAACTGGGGAAAAGAGAGGGGAAAAGAGGGGGGAAGAGGGGGAAAGGGGGAAAGAGAGAGGAAGAGGGGGAAAGGGGGAGGGAAGAGGGGAGGGGGAAAGGGGAGGGGGAAGAGGGGGGGGAAGAGGGGAGGGGGAAGAGGGGAGGGGGGGGAAGAGGGGAGGGGGAAGAGGGGAGGGGGAAGAGGGGAGGGGGAAGAGGGGAGGGGGAAGAGGGGGGGGGAAAGAGGGGGGGGGGGGAAGAGAGGGAAAGGGGGGGGAAGAGAGGGGAAAGGGGGAGGAAGAGAGGGGAAAGGGGGAGGAAGAGAGGGGAAAGGGGGAGGAAGAGAGGGGAAAGGGGGGAGGAAGAGAGGGGAAAGGGGGAGGAAGAGAGGGGAAAGGGGGGAGGAAGAGAGGGGAAAGGGGGAGGGGGAAGAGAGAAAAGGGAAAGGGGGAGGAAGAGAGGGAAAGGAGGGAGGGAGGGAAGGAAGAGAGGGGGAAAAGAGAGGGGGAAAAGAGAGGGGAAAGAGGGAAATCTGAGGGGAAATCCTCAGAACTGGGATCTTGCAGCCCCCCCAGAACTTGGGGGTCCTGCCCCCCAGGCTTCCAGGGCACTTCCAGGGCTTCTGGAGTGGGATTTGGGGGACACACACACACACAGGACCAAGACTTAGGAGCAGAGGAATCTGAGTTCATCTTGGAGGACAACTTGGAAAGCTTCAATCAAGCCCCCCCCGCAAAAATCCCCAACCTTGGGCCCCCCCCTCAACCCCCCACCCCTCCCCCAGGCCCTGAGTGCAAAGCAGGAGCAGACAACAACCTCTCAAACCCCTCCCCCCACCCCCCAAAAAAAGTCCTTCCCCAGCCTCTGGAGAGGGTCAAGGAGCCTCAGGAGCTGGGGCTGGGGTCTCTCCCCCTCCAAGGAGCTGCTGGGGGTCACCAGGAGTGGGCAGCCAGGGGGGTCTGGAGTCATCTGGAGCCCCCCTTGGGGGCCTGGAGTCTACCACAGGAATCTGGAGCCAGCTTCTGGAGCCCACCAGGGGGGTCTGGAGTCATCTGGAGCCAGCCATGGGGGTCTGGAGTCATCTGGAGCCCACCACAGGAGTCTGGAGTCAGCCTCTGGAGCCAGTCATGGGAGTTTGGAGTCATCTGGAGCCCACCATGGGGGTCTGGAGTCTACCACAGGAGTCTGGAGCCAGCCTCTGGAGCCCACCAGGGGGGTCTGGAGTCATCTGGAGCCAGCCATGGGGGTCTGGAGTCATCTGGAGCCCACCAGGGGGGTCTGGAGTCCACCACAGGAGTCTGGAGCCAGCCTCTGGAGCCCACCATGAAGGTCTGGAGCCAGCAATGAGGGTCTGGAGTCATCTGGAGCCCGCCATGGGGGTCTGGAGTCAGCTTCTGGAGCCAGCCATGGGGGTCTGGAGCCATCTGGAGTCTACCATGGGAGTCTGGAGCCAACCAGGGGGGGCTGGAGTTATCTTCTGGAGCACACCTGGGGAGTCTGGAGCCAGCCATGGGGGCCTGGAGTCCACCAGGGGGGTCTGAAGCCAGGCAGGGAGGTCTGGAGTCATCTGGAGCCAGCCTCTGGAGTCCACCAGGGGGGTCTGGGGTCATCTGGGGCCAGCCATAGGGGTCTGGAGTCTACCACAGGAGTCTGGAGGCAGCTTCTGGAGTCCACCTTGGGAGTCTGGAGTCATCTGGAGCCAGCCATGGGGGTCTGGAGTCATCTGGAGCCCACCACAGGAGTCTGGAGTCAGCCTCTGGAGCCAGTCATGGGAGTTTGGAGTCATCTGGAGCCCACCATGGGGGTCTGGAGTCCACCAGGGGGGTCTGGAGTCGTCTTCTAGAGCCCACCTTGGGAGTCTGGAGCCAGCCATGGGAGTCTGGAGTCACCTGGAGTCCACCATGGGGGTCTGGGGCCAGCCATGAGGGTCTGGAGTCCGCCTCTGGAGCCAACCATGGGAGTCTGGAGCCTACCAGGGGGGTCTGGAGTCAGCTTCTGGAGCCCACCATGGGGGTCTGGAGTCCACCATGGGGGTCTGGAGTCAGCTTCTGGAGCCCACTATAGGGGTCTGGAGCCAGCCATAGGGGTCTGGAGTCATCTGGAGCCCACCATGGGGGGCTGGAGTCTACCACAGGAGTCTGGAGCCAGCCTCTGGAGCCCACCTTGGGAGCCTGGAGTCATCCATGGGGGTCTGGAGTCATCTGGGGCCAGCCCTGGGGGTCTGGAGTCCGCTTCTGGAGCCAGCCCTGGGGGTCTGGAGCCATCTGGAGTCTACCATGGGGGTCTGGAGCCAGCCTCTGGAGCCCACCTTGGGAGTCTGGAGCCAGCCATGGGAGTCTGGAGTCATCTGGAGCCCACCATGGAGGGCTGGACTCAGCCTCTGGAGCCCACCATGGGGTTCTGGAGTCATCTGGAGCCCACCCTGGGGGCCTGGAGCCCACCATGGGAGTCTGAAGTCACCTTCTGGAGCCTCCCCTGGGAGCTGAAGCTGCTTGGAGAGCCCAACCCCCACCCTCCCCCCAGGACCTCTCCATCCCTCTGGGGTCCTTGGAGTCGGGGGAGGTGCTCAGGTCAAGCCCTCCTGGCCCCCAGGCCCTGCCTGGTGCCTCTCCATCACCTGCAGCACCTCCTCCAGGATGGAAGGCCCCAGGTCCAGGTGGAGGGAGAGGAGGGAGCCTGTGTGGGGGAGGAAGGCAGGGGCTGGGTCCTCCAGGCTGCTGGGAGGGGGTGGGGAGGAGGAGGAGGAGGAGGAGGATGGCTGGAGGGGAGATGATGGTGGAGGAGGTGATGATGATGGTGGCTGGAGGGAGGAGGATGAAGATGGCTGGAGGGAGGATGAGGATGATGGTGGCTGGAGGGAGGAGGATGAAGATGGCTGGAGGGAGGAGGATGAAGATGGCTGGAGGGAGGAGGATGAAGATGGTGGCTGGAGAGAGGATGAAGATGATGGCTGGAGGGAGGATGATGGTGGTGATGAAGACGCTGGGGGTGGAAGAAGAGATGATGAAGCTGGGGCTGGGAGAGATGATGATGATGATGATGATGGAGGTGGAAGAGCTGCTGCTGCTGATGCTAATGGGGGTGGGAGAGGAGGTGGTGATGATGATGATGGTGGGAGAGCAGACGATGATGAAGGTGCTGCCAGGCTCCTGCCCTCCTCCAGGTGCAGCCTGGGGGGTTTGGGGGGGGCCTGGCTGGAGGAAGGCAGGGCCAAGGCCTGGGGGCCCCCAAGGATGGGCAGGGAGATTGCATTCTTCAGCAGAGGGCAGGAGGAGGAGGAGGAGGAAGAGGAGGAAGAGGAAGAAGCAGCCCCCAGGGAGGCAGAGGAAGCCCCCAGGCCCAGCTCCTGGCGGGGCCCAGCCAGGCTGGCAGCCCTGCAGCCCCCCGGGGGGGGGCCCTGGGGGCCGGCCCCGGCCCCAGGCAGGAGGTGGAAGTTGCCCTGCAGGAAGGAGAGGTCCCCAAAGGTGTCCCCAGGGCCTGCAGGCCCCACGTGGGAGGTGTGCCTGAAGTCCCCCAGGGGAGGGCTGATCAGGGCAGGGGAGAGGATGGCTCTCAGCTTCTCCTGCTTCCCCTTCCTGCTGCCCCTCTTCAGGTAGATGGGGACCTTGCTGGACATCCTGGGGCTGGGGGCTTCCCCCCACAGCCTCCCCAGGGGGTGGGGGTGGTCCTGCAGCTCCCCCACAGCCTCCTCAAGGCTTGGTCCTGGTCCTGCAGCTCCCCCACAGCCTCCTCAAGGCTTGGTCCTGGTCCTGCAGCTCCCCCAGAGCCTCCTCAAGGCTTGGTCCTGGTCCTGCAGCTCCCCCAGAGCCTCCTCAAGGCTTGGTCCTGGTCCTGCAGCTCCCCCAGAGCCTCCTCAAGGCTTGGTCCAGGTCCTGCAACTCCCCCAGAGCCTTTTCAAGAGGTGGTTGAGGTCCTGGAGCTCCCCCAGAGCCTCCTCAGGAGGTGGTTGTGGTCCTGAACCTTCAGCTGAGTTCCTCCACAGCCTCCTCAAGGCTTGGTCCTGGTCCTGCAGCTCCTCCACAGCCTCTTCAAGAGGTGGTTGAGGTCCTAGAGCTCCTCCAGAGCCTCCTCAGGAGGTGGTTGAGGTCCTGGAGCTCCCCCAGAGCCTCCTCAAGGCTTGGTCCTGGTCCTGGAGCTCCCCCAGAGCCTCTTCAAGAGGTGGTTGTGGTCCTGAACCTTCAGCTGAGCTCCTCCAGAGCCTCCTTAAAGCTTGGTCCTGGTCCTGGAGCTCCTTCAGAGCCTCCTCAAGGCTTGGTCCTGGTCCTGGAGCTCCCCCAGAGCCTCCTCAGGAGGTGGTTGAGGTCCTGGAGCTCCCCCAGAGCCTCCTCAAGGCTTGGTCCAGGTCCTGGAGCTCCCCCAGAGCCTCCTCAGGAGGTGGTTGAGGTCCTGGAGCTCCTCCAGAGCCTCCTCAAGGCTTGGTCCTGGTCCTGCAGCTCCCCCAGAGCCTCCTCAAGGCTTGGTCCTGGTCCTAGAGTTCCTCCACAGCCTCCTCAAGGCTTGGTCCTGGTCCTAGAGTTCCTCCACAGCCTCCTCAAGGCTTGGTCCTGGTCCTAGAGTTCCTCCACAGCCTCCTCAAGGCTTGGTCCTGGTCCTGCAGCTCCCCCAGAGCCTCCTCAGGAGGTGGTTGAGGTCCTGCAGCTCCTCCAGAGCTTCTTGAAGGCTTGGTCCAGGTCCTGCAGGTCCTCCAGAGCCTCCTCAGGAGGTGGTTGTGGTCCTGGAGCTCCTCCAGAGCCTCCTCAAGGCTTGGTCCAGGTCCTGCAGCTCCTCCTCGAGGTTGTGACCAACCTGGAAGAGAGGAAAAGAGCTCAGAGGAGGTCTGGGAAGCAGCTCCCGGGCCGGGGGAGCTCCTCCCTGCCCGAGGGGAGGCTCAGAGCTGGGCAGCCAGGAGCAGGAGCTGCAAGGTCCTGGGCCCCGGAGGTGGGGGAAAAGCCTCCAAGCCCTGGGGGAGGGGGGGAGGGGAAGGGGAGGAGGGGAAGGGGAGGAGGGGAAGGGGAAAAGGGGAAGGGGAGTAGGGGAAGGGGAGGAGGGGGAAAGGATCAAATCCGAGGGGGAAAGAAGGATAAAATGGGGAGGGGGGAAAGGAGCTTCAGGGCAAAGGGAAAGGCCAAGCCCCAGGGACCCCTCCCAGCCACCCCCCCAGGCTGGGAACTCCCTGGGGAGGGGCTGGGGGCAGAGGTCTTCCTCCTCCCCTCCCCTCCCCCCCCCTCCGGGGCTCCGGGTCCGGAGTCCTCTGGGAGGATCCCTCTGGAACCTCCTCCCCAAGCCTCCTGCGACGCCGGGATCCGACCCTCCCCCTCACCCTTCCCCTTCCCCTTCCCCTTCCCCTTCCCCGGCCCTGCTCGGGGTGGGGGCGATGGGTTTGGACCCCCCGCACCTCTAGGCGGGGGAGGGGAGGGAAGGATTTGCTCCCTATGGGACCCTCCCCCCCCCGGGATCCTTCTCCTCCCCTCCCAGCTAGGTCGGGGGGGGGAGGGTTTAATCACCCCCAAACCACCTCCCCTCCCCCCCCCTCCCCGAGCCCCATCCGGGATCCACCGGCAAGGAATTGCCCTTCCCCACCCCCCCCTGTCCCCACCCCCTGTCCCCACCCCTCCCCCGGGATTCACCTCCGATCCTCTCCTCCCGCTGCCGGGAATCCGAGCCGGGGGATCCTCTTCCTGGGCAAGGGGATCGCTGGATCCCGGGGATCCAACACCCTCCCTCCCCCCCCTCCGCGCCCGGGGCTCCGGGAAGCGGCGCCGGTCGCGGCCGCTCCTCCCCCTGGGGCCGGGAGGGGGAGGAGGGAGAGGAGGGAGGGAGGAGGAGGAGGAGGAGGAAGCCGCAGCCAGGGCTCCACCCCGGGCTTGGCTGCTGCTGTTTGGCCTCCTCCCGGGAGCTCCAACCGGGGCCGGGAAGCTTCCATTGCCCTCTCCCCACCTCCTCCCTGCTCCCTCCCCGCTGGAGCAAAGTTTCCATTGCCCTCTCCCCACCTCCCCCTCCCTGCTCCCTCCCCCCCAGGGCAAAGCTTCCATTGCCCTCTCCCCACCTCCTCCCCCGTGGGGCAAAGCTTCCATTGCCCTCTCCCCATCCCCTCCCCCCTGGAGCAAAGCTTCCATTGCCCTCTCCCCACCTCCCCCTCCCTGCTCCCTCCCCCCCAGAGCAAAGTTTCCATTGCCCTCTCTCCACCCCCTCCCTGCTCCCTCCCCCCTGGGGCAAAGTTTCCATTGCCCTCTCTCCACCCCCTCCCTGCTCCCTCCTCCCAGGGGCAAAGCTTCCATTGCCCTCTCCCCCCCTCCCCCCTGCTCCCTCCCCCTGGAGCAAAGCTTCCATTGCCCTCTCCCCACCTCCCCCTCCCTGCTCCCTCCCCCCTGGAGCAAAGTTTCCATTGCCCTCTCCCCACCTCCCCCTCCCTGCTCCCTCCCCCCTGGAGCAAAGCTTCCATTGCCCTCTCTCCACCCCCTCCCTGCTCCCTCCTCCCAGGGGCAAAGCTTCCGTTGCCCTCTCCCCACCCCCCCAGCTCCCTCCCCCTTGAGGCAGGATGGGATTGAGCCCTCTCCCTCTCCTCCTTCTCCTCCCCCCCAGGTGGGAATTGGGGGTGTGCAGAAGGTGGGAAGCTGGGAGGGGAGGTGGGAAAAGGGAGGCTGGGTTGGGAAGGTTGAGGCCTTGGGGGAAGGGGGCAGCGAAAAATGAACCAAAACTGCAGGATCTGAGCTCAGATTTGTCACTTTATTAACCAGCAGAATGGGGGCCTGGGGGGAGAAGGTGAGGAGGGAGAGGAGAAAGTGAGGAGGAGGAAGGAGAAGGTGAGGAGGAGGAAGGAGAAGGTGAGGAGGAGGAGGAAGGAGAAGGTGAAGAGGGAGAGAAGGAAGGGAGGAGGAGGAGGAAGGAGAAGGTGGAGAGGGAGAGGAGGAAGTGAGGAGAAGGAAGAAAAAGGTGGAGAGGGAGAGGAGGAAGGAGAAGGAAGAAGGAGAAGGTGAGGAGGGAGAGGAGGAAGGGAGGAGGAGGAAGGAGAAGGTGGAGAGGGAGAGGAGGAAGTGAGGAGGAGGAAGGAGAAGGTGAGGAGGGAGAGGAGGAAGTGAGAAGGAAGGAGAAGGTGAGGAGGGAGAGGAGGAAGGGAGGAAGAGGAAGGAGAAGGTGGAGAGGGAGAGGAGGAAGTGAGGAGGAGGAAGGAGAAGGTGAGGAGGGAGAGGAGGAAGGGAGGAGGAGGAAGGAAAAGGTGGAGAGGGGGAAATAAGGAGGAAGAGAGGAGGAAGAAGAGGAAATTGAGGAGGAAGGGGAGGAAGAGGAAGGGGAGCAGGCAGCAGCTCCACAGCCCCACGGCCAGGCCTGGCCAACCGAGGTGCCCACCGAGGCCAACCCAGGAAGAGGAGGAGGAGGAGGAGGAGGAGGGGGAGGAGGAGGGGGAGGAGGAGTGGGGGTCAGATGCGCAGCACCTGGGCAGCCCTGCAGGGGCTGAGGCCGCTGCCAGCTGCTGCCCTCTGCAGGCAGAGGCGACCATAGGTGCCCCCGGCCTGGCCCTGCGTCAGGCGCCCTGGGTTGATGCAGACACAGCCCAGGACCTCCTGTAGGGGGGGAGAGGGAGAGGGGATGGGGAGGGAGAGAGGATGGGGAGGGAGAGAGGATGGGGAGGGAGAGAGGATGGGGAGGGAGAGAGGATGGGGAGGGTGGGGAGGTGGATGGCAGTGGGAATGGGGAGGGAGAGGGAATGGGAAGGGGGAGGGAGAGGGAATGGGAGATAGGGATGGGAATGGAGAAGGAGAGGGAATGGGAGTGGGAGAGAGGATGGGAATGGGGAGGGAGAGAGGGTGGGGAGGGAGAGAGAGGGTGGGGAGGGAGAGAGAGGGTGGGGAGGTGGATGGGATTGGGGATGGGAAGGGAGAGGGAATGGGATTGGGGAGGGGGAGGGAATGGGATTGGGGATGGGGAGGAGGAGGGAATGGGAATGGAAAGGGGGAGGGAGAGAGGATGGGGAGGTGGATGGGAGTGGGAATGGAGAGGGATTGGGGATGGGGAGGAAGAGAGGATGGGTTTGGGGATGGGATGGGGAAGAGGGAGGCAGAGGGGATGGGAATGGGGAGGGAGAGGGGATGGGAATGGGGAGGGAGAGGGAATGGGAATGGGAATGGGGAGGGAGAGGGAATGGGATTGGGGATGGGGAGGCAGAGGGAATGGGATTGGGGATGGGGAGGCAGAGGGGATGGGATTGGGGATGGGATTGTGGACAGGGAGGGGCAGGGGAAGGCAGAGCCTGAGGGCCGACCCCCAGCCCCCAGCCCCCAGCTGCCGGCAGCCCCCTGCCGTTCCCCCAATCGGCTGCCAGCAGCTGGGGCGCTTTGGCCAATCAGCTGCCGGCGGCCCGCCCCCACCCCCTCCCCGCCCCGCCTTCCTCCCTCCCTCTCCCTCCCCGCGGGCTCCCCCTGCTGACCTTGATGAAGAAGCGCAGGCGGGAGGGGGTCACCAGCACGTGGGGGGTGACCGGCAGCCGGCCGAAGGCTGCCAGCCGAGGCAGGTCCACGTTCAGCTCCTCCGAGGGGGGGTACAGGGGGTAGTAACTGCCCCCCCGGGGCCACAGAACCTCAGCTGGGACGCTGGAGGGGACCCCCACCAAGCGCCCCCAACTTCCCCTCCCCCCCAAAACCCCCTCCCAAAGGCCTAACCCCCCCCTCCCCCCCCCCCACCGCGGGGCTGGAAGCTGCTTGGGAGCCCAGAGGGGGAGTTGGGGAGAGAGAGAGGGGATTGAGGGGGGAAAAGAGGGGAGGGGGAAAAAAGGGGGAGGGGGAAAAAAAAGGGGTGAGGGGTACAAAAAGGGGAGGTGGGGGTGGGAAAGGGGAGGTGGGGGTGGGAAAAAGAGAGGTTTGGGGGTGAAGAAGTGGGGTTGGGGGAGGAAAGGGGGATTTGGGGGTGAAAAAGGGGGACTTGGGGGAAAAGGGGGATTTGGGGGAAAAAGGGGGATTTGGGTGGGAAAAATGAGGTTGGGGGAAAAGTGAGGTTTGGGGGAAAAAGGGGAGGTTGGGGTAAAAAGGGAGGACTTGGGGGTGAAAAGGTGGGGGTCAGGGGGAAAAGAGGGGGTTGGGGGTGATAAAGAGGGGGGCTGGGGTGAAAAGGGCAGGGTTTGGGGGTTGAAAAGTGGGGTTCAGAGGGAAAAAAGGGAGGTCTGGGGGTAAAAAGAGGGGGTGCAGGGGGTAAAAAAGGGGCCCTGGGGGGCAAAGGGAGGCCTGAGCTCACCTCCTCTGCGTCAGGATGTGCTTGAGGATGCGAGTGAAGCGGTCTGAGGGCATGGAGGACCTGTGAGAGGACCCAAAGTGGCCCAAGTTTGACCCCAAATGGCTCAAATTGGACCCAAAGAGGACCCAGGCTGGCTCAGAATGACCCCAAGCAGAGCGGTGGTGACCCAAAGTCAACCCAGAATGGCCCAAAGGGGACTCAAAATGGACCCAGGGTCCCAAAGTGGCCCCCAAATGACTCAAAATCGACCCAAAATGGCCCAAAGTGATTCAAAATCAACCTAAAATGACCCAAAGTGGACCCAAAGTGGCCCAAAGTGACTCTAAATGAATCTAAAATGACCCAAAACGACCCAAAGTCGACCCAAAATGGCCCCAAAATGGCTCAGAATCAACCTAAAATGACCCAAAATGGCCCAAAGTGGACCCAAAATGACTCCAAATCAACCCAAAATGACCCAAAGTGGCCCAAATGGACCCAAAATGAGTCAAAGTCAACCCAAAATGACCCAGTCAACCCAAAATGACCCAAAGTGGACCCAAAATGACTCAAAATCAGCCTAAAATGACCCAAAATGGCCCAAAGTGGACCCAAAATGACTCAAGATCAACACAAAATGACCTAAAACGGAGCCAAAAAGACTCAAAATCAACCCAAAATGACCCAAAGTGGACCCCAAATGACTCAAAATCAACCTAAAGTGACCCAAAATGGCCCAAAATCAACCCAAAATGGTCCAAAGTGGCCCCAAAATGACTCAAAATCAACCCAAAATGACCCACAATCAACCCAAAGTCCACCCAAAATGACCCAAACCCAACCCAAAGTCCACTCAAAATGACCCAAAGTGACTCAAAATCAACCCAAAATGACCTAAATCAACCCAAAGTCCACCCAAAATGACCCAAAGTGACTCAAAATCAACCCAAAATGACCTAAATCAACCCAAAGTCCACCCAAAATGACCCAAAGTGACTCAAAATCAACCCAAAATGACCTAAATCAACCCAAAGTCCACCCAAAATGACCCAAAGTGACTCAAAATCAACCCAAAATGACCCCAAATGACCCAAATCCAACCCAAAGTCCACCTAAAATGACCCCAAATCAACCCAAAATGACCCCAAATGGCCTAAAGTGGCCCCAAAATGACTCAAAAGCTGACCCCAAGTGCCCCAAACTCCCCCCAAAGTGTTGCAAACTTGACCCCAAACCGCCCCAAATTGACCCCAAACCGCCCCAAATCCCACCCCAAACCGCCTCAAATCCAGGCCAGGCCCTCCCCACGGGCCCCAGAGTGCCCCAAATCTGCCTGTTCTGAGCCCAAACCTGCAGAGCTCCTCCGCCCCCAGGTGCAGAAGGACATCGCTGGAGGTCAGCCCCAGGACCACTCCGTCCAGCTCCAGCGTGCAGGGGTCAGGCACCAGGTGCAGGCGCTGCAGGCCGCCCAAAGAGCCACAGGTTAGCCCCAAAGGCAGCCCAAGCCCCCCAGGTTCACCCCAAAAGCCTCAGATTCACCCCAAAGTGAGCCCAAACCCCTCAGATTCAGCCCAACCCCCCCCAGATTTACCCCAAAAAAGCATCAGATTGGCCCCAAAGTGAACCCAACCCCCCAGGTTCAGCCCAAAAAGCCTCAGATTCAGCCCAAAAAGCCTCAGCTTGACCCCAAGGTGAACCCAAATCCCTCAGATTCACCCCAAACCCCCAGATTCAGCCCAAAATGCCTCAGCTTGACCCCAAAATGAACCAAAACCCTTCAGATTCACTCCAAATCCCCCAGATTCACCCCAAAAAGCCTCAGATTCACCCCAAAAAGCCTCAGATTCAGCCCAAAGTGAACCCAAACCCCTCAGATTCACCCCAAAAAGCCTCAGCTTAGCCTCAAAATGAACCCAAACCCCTCAGATTCACCCCAAAAAGCCTCAGACTCACTCCAAAGTGAACCCAAACCCCTCAGATTCAGCCCCAAAAGCCTCAGGCTGGCCCCAAAATGAACCCCAATCTGCCAGATTCAGCCCAAAAAGCCTCAGCTTGACACCAAAATGAACCCAAACCCCTCAGATTCACCCCAAAAAGCATCAGCTTGACCCCAAAGTGAACCCAAACCCCTCAGATTCAGCCCAAAAGCCTCAGATTCACCCCAAAGTGAACCCAAACCCCTCAGATTCAGCCCCAAAAGCATCAGCTTGACCCCAAAGTGAACCCAAACCCCTCAGATTCACCCCAAAAAGCCTCAGATTCACCCCAAAGTGAACCCAAACCCCTCAGATTCAGCCCCAAAAGCCTCAGGCTGGCCCCAAAATGAACCCAAATCTGCCAGATTCAGCCCAAAAAGCCTCAGCTTAACCCCAAAATGAACCCAAAACCTTCAGATTCACCCCAAAAAGCCTCAGATTCACCCCAAAGTGAACCCAAACCCCTCAGATTCACCCCAAAGTCAGCCCAAGCCCTCCAGATTCACCCCAAAAAGCCTCAGATTCACCCCAAAGTGAGCCCAAACCCCTTGGATTGACCCCAAAATGAGCTGAGTGCTTCAGATTGAGCCCAAGTGAACCCAAAATGCCCTAAATTGAGCCCAAAAAGCCTCAGCTTGGCCCCAAAGTGAACCCAAACCCCCTCAGATTCAGCCCAAAATGAACCCAACCTGCCCCAGATTCAGCCCAAAATGCCTCAGCTTGGCCTCAAAGTGAACCAAAACTTCTCAGATTCAGCCCAAAATGAACCCAAACCCCTCAGATTCAGCCCCAAAAGCCTCAGCTTGACCCCAAAATGAACCAAAATCCCTCAGATTCAGCCCAAAGTGAATCCCAACCCAGAGGAAGGCTTTTGGGGTGAGAATGAAGGAGTTTGGGGTCAGAGGGAAGGTTTTGGGGTGAAAGTCCAGAGGTTTGGGGTTGAGGGGAAGGATTTGGGGTCAGAGAAAGGTTTTGGGGTGAAAGTGGAAGAGTTTGGGGTCAGAAGGAGGATCTTGGGGTGAAAACAGAGGATTTGGGGGTCAGAGGGAGGGGTTTTGGGGTAAAAGTAGAAGGGTTTGGGGTACAGGAAGGATTTTGGGGTCAGAGGAAGGATTTGGGGGGCAGGGAGAGGCTTTTGGGGTGAAACTGAAGGATTTTGGGGCTAGAGAAAGGATCTTGGGGTGAAAGTGGAGGATTTTGGGGTGCAGGAAGGTTTTGGGGTGAAAGTGGAGGAGTTTGGGGTCAGAGGGAGGATTTTTGGGGTGAAAACAGAGGATTTTGGGAGCAGAGGAAGGATTTTAGGGTGAAAATAGAGGATTTTGGGGTCAGAGGGAAGGTTTTGGGGTGAAACTGGAGGGGTTTGGGGTCAGAGGGAAGGTTTTGGGGTGAAACTGGAGGGGTTTGGGGTCAGAGGGAAGGTTTTGGGGTGAAACTGGAGGGGTTTGGGGTCAGAGGGAAGGTTTTGGGGTGAAACTGGAGGGGTTTGGGGTCAGAGGGAGGATTTTAGGGTGAAAGTGGAGGATTTAGGGGGCAGAGGGAGGGTTTGGGGTGAAAGCAGAGGGGTTTGGGGTCAGAGGGAAGGTTTTGGGGTGAAAGCAGAGGGTTTTGGGTCCGGGGGGGGGGTGGTCTCTGGCACCGCTCTGTCCTCGGGGGGCAGCTCCGGGCAGGGGAAGGGAGGCTGAGGGAAGACGGAGTCCTGGGGCAGGTCCTGGGCCGAGGGCAGCAGCACCACCTGCACGCCGCCGCTAGGGGGCGCAGGGCGGCGGCGCTCAGCGCCAAGCGGCCTGGGGGCTGCCCGCCGGCTGCAGACCCCCCAAATACCCCCAGGGCCCTCCCGGCTGCAGACCCCCAAAGAGCCCCCAGCTGGAGACCCCCCCAGAGCCCCCAGGACCCCTCCCAGCACCCCCAGGACCCCTCCCCAAGCTCCTCAGCAGCCCCCCAGCACCCCCAAAGCCCCCAGAGCCTCCCAGTGCCCCCAGGACCCCCAAAGCCCCCAGGACCCCTCCCAGTGCCCCCAAGCCCCCAGTACCTCCCAGTGCCCCCAGGACCCCCAAAGCCCCCCAGGACCCCTCCCCAAGCCCCCAGAGCGCCCCAGCACCCCCAAAGCTCCCCAGGACCCCTCTCAGTGCCCCCAGGACCCTCAAAGCCCCTCAGAACCCCTCCCTAGTGCCCCCAGCACCCCCAAAGCCCCTCAGGACCCCTCCCTAGTGCCCCCAGGACCCCAAAGCCCCCAGGACCCTCCCCAAGCCCCCAGTGCCCTCCAGTACTCTCAAAGCCCCCAGGACCCCTCCCCAAGCCCCCAGTGCCCCCAGCACCCCCAAAGCCCCTCAGGTCCCCCCCCAGCGCCCCCCACCTGCGGGTGGCCTCCAGGATGGTCTTGAGGCAGAGCTTGAAGAGGTCTGAGAAGGAGGCCTGGAGCTGGCAGCTCTGGAACAGGGCAGAGCCAGCAGGATTGGGGCCCCCCCTGCCCTGGAGATCCCCCCCAGGGGGCTTGGGGACCCCCCCAGGGGGCTTGGGGACCCTGCCTCACCTCCACCTGCTCGTGGCTGGCATCCAGGAAAGGCCCAAACTGGGGAGAGAAAAAGGGGGGAGGGGGTGAGGGGGACCCAGATTGGGTCTGGGGGTCCCAGATTGGGTCTTGGGGTCCCAGATTGGGGGTGGGGAAGGGTCTGGGGGTCCCAGTTTGAGTCTGGGGGTCCCAGATTGAGGGTGGGGAGGGGTCTGGGGGTCCCAGATTGGGTCTCGGGGTCCCAGATTGGATCTGGGGAGGGTCTGGGGGTCCCAGTTTGGGTCTGGGGGTCCCAGATTGGGGGTGGGGGAGGATCTGGGGGTCCCAGTTGGGGTCTGGGGAGGGTCTGGGGGTCCCAGATTGGGGGTGGGGAGGGTCTGGGGGTCCCAGGTGGGGGTCCCAGGTGGGGGGTGGGGGTCTGGGAGGGTCCCAGGTGGGGGAGAGGTCCAGGGGGTCCCAGGGTTTGGGGGCTCCCAGCTGGGGCTGGGGGTCCCAGGTGTGTGGTGGGCTCGGGGGGTCCCAGGTGTGGGGGTCTGGGGGCTCCCAGGTAGGGGGTGGGCTCGGGGGTCCCAGGTGTGGGGGTCGGGGGTCCCCACCAGCACGCAGACGTCGGGGGGCTCCTGCCTGAGCACCCCCAGGAGGTCTCCCAGGGGGTCGTAGCCGAGGCTGTCGGAAGGGCTGAAGGGGCCTGAGGCAACCACCACCAGCAGGGGCTCTGGGGGGGGGAGGGGGCAATGTGGAGAGGGGGTCGGGGGGGTCCCAGGGGGTTTTGGGGTGTCCCCCCGAGCTCCAGGGCTCACCTGAAGCTTCCTCTTGCTGTGGAGGTTGGTGGAAGGGCAGCGGCGCCCCCTGGTGGCAGAGCGCAGCAACAGCTGCCCCCAGCTGCCCTCGGACCCCCCCCGACCCCCCCCCAAATTCTGACCCCCCCCCAAAATTCTGACCCCCTCTGACCCCCCCCAAACCCTGACCCCCTCTGACCCCCCCCAAAACCTGACCCCCAAACCTGACCCCCCCTCTGAGCCCCCAAACCTGACCCCCTCTGAGCCCCCAAACCTGCCCCCAAACCTGACCCCCTGACCCCCCAAACCTGACCCCTCTGCCCCCTCAAACCTGCCCCCAAACCTGAGCCCCCTCTGACCCCCCAAACCTGACCCCCTCTGACCCCCAAAACCTGCCCCCCCAAACCTGACCCCCTCTGACCCCCCAAACCTGCCCCCAAACCTGACCCCCTCTGAGCCCCCAAACCCTGACCCCCTCTGATCCCCCAAAACCTGAGCCCCCAAACCTGACCCCCTCTGACCCCCCAAAACCTGAGCCCCCAAACCCTGACCCCCTCTGACCCCCCAAAACCTGGCCCCCAAACCTGCCCCCTCTGCCCCCAAACCCTGACCCCCTCTGATCCCCCAAAACCTGACCCCTTATGCCCCCAAAACGCTGACCCCCTCTGAGCCCCTCCCAAAACCTGAACCCCCTGACCCCCCAAATGCTGACCCCTCCCCTGAGTCCCCTCCCCCAGCCCTGAGCCCCCAGACCCCTCCCCACTGAGACCCCCATAACCCAAACCCCCTGCCCCCGCCCCGGCCCTGAGACCCCCAGACCCTTCCCCTGAGCCCCCAAACCCCAACCCCCTGAGCCCCCTCCCCCAGCCCTGAGCCCCCAGACCCTTCCCCTGAGCCCCCAAACCCCAACCCCCTGAGCCCTCCCCCAGCCCTAAGCCCCCAGACCCTGAACCCCTGAGCCCCCAAACCCCAATCCCCTGAGCCCACCCCCGGCCCTGAGCCCCCAGACCCTTCCCTGAACCCCCAGACCCCTCCCCACTGAGACCCCCATACCCCAACCCCCTGAGCCCCCTGGCCCTGAGACCCCAACCCCCTCCCCCTGAGTCCCCCAAATCCCAGACCCCTCCCCTGAGCCCCCAACCCCTTCCCCCTCCAAACCTTCCTCCTCCCCAACCCCCAGCCCCCGAACCCCTCTCCCCCAGCCCCCCAACCTTGCCCTCCCCAACACCCCTGAACCCCTCCTCCCAGCCCCCAAAACCCTTCCCCCTCCCCAATCCCTCCCCCTGCAAGCCCCTCCCCAGCCCCCTTGCCCCCTTCCCCCAGCCCTCTCCCCAAGCCCCCTGAAGCCCTCCCTCCCCCAAGGCCTCCCCCCTCCCCCCAACCCCCTTCCTCCTCCCTCTCCCCCCCCCGAGGTCACCTCATAGATCTTGGAGACCACCACGCTGCGGCCGCTGGGGTTGGTGCCCTCCAGCGCCACCACCTGGCCACAGAGAGAACTGCAGCCCGGGGCCGGGGCGGGGGCGGGGGAGGGGGAGGGGAGGGGCTGGGGGGGGAAGGGGAGGGGGCAAAGGAAGGGCTGAAGGGGGCAAGGAGGGGACAGGGGGGTTTAGGGGGGGAAGGGGCAAGGGGAGGGCAAAGTGGAGGAGGAAGTGGAGGAGGAAGTGGAGGAAGTGAGAAAGGAAGTGAGAGATGAAGGAGGAAGTGGAAGAAGTAGAGGAAGTACAGGTGAAAGAGGAAGTGGAAGAAGTGGAGAAAGAAGCGGAGGAGGTGAAGGAGGAAGGGGAGGAGGTGAGGGAGGAAGGAGAGGAGGAAGTGGAGGAAGCAGAGAAGGTGAAGGAAGAAGCAAAGGAGGTGAAAGAGGAAGGGGAGGAGGAAGGGAAGAAGGTGAAGGAGGAAGTAGAGGAGAAGGTGAAGGAGGAAGTAGAGAAGGTGAAGGAGGAAGTGGAGAAGGTGAAGGAGAAAGAAGTGGAGGAAGTGGGAGAGGAAGTGGGAGAGGAAGTGGGAGAGGAAGTGGGAGAGGAAGTGGGAGAGGAAGTGGGAGAGGTGAAGGAGGAAGTAGAGGAAGAGATAGAGAAGGAAGTGGAGAAGGTGAAGGAGGAAGGGGAGAAGGTGAAGGAGGAAGGGGAGAAGGTGAAGGAGAAAGAAGTGGAGGAGGAAGTGGAGGAGGAAGTGAGAGGAAGTGGAAGTGGGAGACAAAGTGGAAGTGGGAGAGGAAGTGGGAGAGGAAGTGGGAGAGGAAGTGGGAGTGGGAAAGGAAATGGGAGAGGTGAAGGAAGAAGAAGTGGAGGAGGTGAAGGAGGAAGCCAAGAGCAAGGTCCAGGAGGGGCTGAGGAGGCCCAGGGTGGGCCCCAGGGTGGGGGTCCCCTCCCCGCCCCCCCTCACCTGCCCTGGGTAGAGGCAGAAGTCCTGCAGCAGGGAGAGGTCGAGGGGGGCCCAGCCCCACCCCGGGGGGGCTCCCTCCAGCCCCACGGAGCTCAGCCTCAGCCTCCCCCCCCCGGCCGCTGCCACTCCGGCCCAGCAGCACCTGCGGCTCCTGGGGGGGCAAAGCTCACTGGGGGGGGGGTCCCCACGCGCCCCCAAAGCCCCCCCAGGGACCCCCAAACCACCCCAAAGACCCCCCAGGGGCCCCCAAATCCCCTGAGCACCCCCAAGCCACCCCAGAGACCCCCAGGCCCCCCCAGGGACCTCCCAACCTCCCTGGGACCCCCAACCCCCCCCAGGGACCCCCAGACCCCCCAGGGACCCCCTCACTGGGGGACCCCCAAGCCCCTGAGCACCCCCAAACCACCCCAGGGACCCCCACACCCCCAGGGACCCCCAAACAACCTCACGGACCCCAAAGCCCCAGGGACCCCCAAACAACCTCACGGACCCCCAAAGCCCCCAGGGCGCCCCAAACACCCCAGGGAACCCCAAGCCCCCTGGGTATCCCCAGACCCCCATGGCACCCCCAGGACCCCCACTCACTGGGGTGCCCCACACCCCCTGGGACCCCCAACCCCCAGGGACCCCCAAGCCACCCAGGGACCCCCAAGCCCTCCCCCAGGGACCCCCAAGCAACCCCAGGGACCCCCAAGCCACCCCTGGGACCCCCAGACCACCCCAGGGACCCTCAGACCACCCCAGGGCGCCCCCCAACCCCCCTGGGACCCCCAGACCCCTCCCCAGGGACCCCTAAACCTCACCTGGGGTCACCCCCAGACCCCCCTGGGGGCCCCCAAATCCTCCTTGGGACCCCCAGCCCCCTCCAGGGACCCCTAAACCACCCCGGGGACCCCTAAACCTCACCTGGGGGCACCCCCCCAACCCCACCCTGGGGGTCCCCAACCCCCCTGGGGGTCCCGGGGGGGGGTCCCCACCTGGGCAGGGTCTCGCAGGCAGCCGAAGTCCCCGAGGCCGTGGAGGCTGCGCAGAGCTTCCCCCAGCTCCAGCAGCTGCTGGCACAGGGCTGGGGGGGCAGGGGTCAGGGCACCCCAAAACCTCTCTCCCCGTGCCCCCTCCCCCAAAAATCCCCCCCAGCCCCCTCTAAGAGGACCCAAGACCCCCCCCAAAACTCCCAGGCCCCCAAACCCCCAGGGACCCCTCCCCTGCCCCCAAAGCCAGAGCCCCCAGTGACCCCAACCCCCTCCCCCAAAACCCCTCAGTGCCCCTCCAAGACCCCCAAAACTCCCAGTGCCCCCCAGTGGCCCCCAAACCCCTCTCCTGCCCCCAAAGCCCCCAAGTCCCCCAGGACCCCAAACCCTTCCAAACCCCCAGCCTCCTTCCAAACCCCCAAAGCCCCCAGTACCCCTTCCCCCCAAACCCCTCCCCAGCCCCTCTCCCCCAACTTGGGTGTCCCCCTCCCCCGGGGCTGACCTTGCTGCCCCTCCAGAGCCTTCTGGAACATGAATTTGTAGCCTTTGGTCAGGTGGCCTCCAGGAGCCCCAAAGAGCTTTGGGGTGCAGCGGGGGGAGGGGGGGCAGGCAGCCCCCCGCCAGGAGGGCTCCCAGCAGCCCCAGGAGGCCACAAGCTGCCCCCGGGCAGGGCGGGAGGAGTAGAGGGGGGAGGGGCAGGGCCTGCGGGGGGAGAGGAGAGGGCAGCAGAGGTGAGGGGGCAGAAAACAGGGGGAGGGAAGGGAGGAGGAAAGAGGAGGGAAAGGGAGGGGGGGGGAGAGGGGGAAGGGGGAGGGGGAAGGGGGAGAGGGAAGGGGAGAGGGGGAAGGGGGAGAGGGGGAAGGGGGAGAGGGGGAAGGGGGAGAGGGGGAAGGGGGAGAGGGGGAGGGGGAGAGGGGGAGGGGGAGAGGGAAGGGAGGAGGGAAAGGGAGGAGGAAAGGGAGGAGGGAAAGGGAGGAGGGAAAGGGAGGAGGGAAAGGGAGGAGGGAAAGGGAGGAGGGAAAGGGAGGAGGGAAAGGGAGGAGGGAAAGGGAGGAGGGAAAGGGAGGAGGGAAAGGGAGGAGGGAAAGGGAGGAGGGAAAGGGAGGGAAGGGAGAGAGGGAAAGGGAGAGAGGGAAAGGGAGAGAGGGAAAGGGAGAGAGGGAAAGGGAGAGAGGGAAAGGAGGGAGGAACGGGGAAAAGAGAAGGGGGAAAGGGGGAGAAAAAGGAAGGAGGGAAGGAGGGAAAGGGAAGGAAGGGGGAAGGGAAGAGGGAAGGGAAAAAGGGAAGGGAAGAAAGAGAGAGGGGGAAGGGGAGGGAGGAGCAAAGGGGAGGGAGGGAAGAGGGGAAGGGAAGGAGGAGGGGAAGGGAAGGAGGAGGGGAAGGGAAGGAGGAGGGGAAGGGAAGGAGGAGGGGAAGGGAAGGAGGGGAAGGGAGGAGGGAAGGGAGAGGAGAGGGAAGGGAGGAGAGGGAAGGGAGGAGGGGAAGGGAGGAGGAGAGGGAAGGGAGGAGAGGGAAGGGAGGAGGGGAAGGGAGGAGGGGAAGGGAGGAGGGGAAGGGAAGAGGAAGAGAGAGGAGAGGAAGGAGGGGAGGGGGAAAGGGAGAGGGAAAGGGGAGGGGAAAGGCCTATGGGGGGTGATAGATGGGGGTCGGGGGCCAGAGTTTGGGGTCCAGGGGGTCACTCTTTGGGGGTCTCGGGGTTCATTCTTTGGGGGTGTCTTGGGGGTGTCACTGTTTGGGGTTCGGGGGTTGGAGGGGCTTTGGGGGTCCAGGGGGTTACTCTTTGGGGGTTCAGGGGGCTGGAGGGGGTCCGGGGGCTCACTCTTGGGGGCTTGGAAGGGCTCAGGGGGTCACAGTTTGGGGGTTCAGGGGGACTCTGGGGGGTCTCAGGGGGTCACAGTTTGGGGGTTCAGGGGGACTCTGGGGGTCTCAGGGGGTCACAGTTTGGGGGTTCAGGGGGACTCTGGGGGTTTCAGGGGGTCACACTCTGGGGGTCACCTGGGAGAAGCTGCCAGGGCCCAGCAGCCCCTGGGGTCCCTCTGGGCTTGGGGGTCCCTGGGCAGGGCTGGATCCGCTTTTGGGGTACCTGGAAGGGGGGGCAGGGTCAGAGGTCACAGTGAGGCCTTTTTTTGGGGGTCAGGTTTTGGGGGCACCTTGCAGGGGGGGCTGTAGGCATCCAGCAGCTCAGCCTCAGCCTCCTGCTCCGTGCTGGGGGGGGGGAGGTTAAGGACCACCCCAGGAAGCTCTTTTGGGGGGGGGGGAGGGGACCCCCGAGTTTGGGGACCCCCTCCCCACTTTTGGGGGTGCCCCCTCCCCCCTCCTCCCCTTCTGTTTGGGGGGGCTCTCAGGTCCCTCCCTTCCCTCTCCCCCATTTTTAGGGGGTCCCAGGGCCCCCCCCCCTCAATTTAGGGGGGCTCCCAGCTCCCCCTCCCCCCACCCCTTAATTTTGGGGGGGTCCCAGGTCCCTCCCCTCCCTCCCCCCATTTTTGGGGGTCCCCAGCTCCCCTTCCTCCCTTCAGTTTTGGGGGGTCCCAGGTCCCCTTCCCCCCTTCTATTTGGGGGGGGGGTCCCAGGTCCCTCCCCCTCCCCCTCTCTATTTGGGGGTCCCAGTCCCTCCCACCCCCTAAGTTTTGGGGTCCCAGGCCCCCTTCAGTTTTGGGGGTCCCAGATCCCTCTCCCCCTTCTAATTTTGGGGGTCCTCCCCCTTAATTTGGGGGATCCCTCCTCCTTCCCCCTTCATTTTGGGGGTCTCAGGTCTGTCCCCCTCCCCCATTATTAGGTTCCCTCCCCCTCCCCTTCTATTTGGGGGTCCCCAAGTCCCTCCCTCCCCCTCTTTTTGGGGGTCCATCCCTCTCCCTCCCCTTAATTTTGGGGGTCTCAGCTCCCCTTCCCCTCCTCATTATTGGGGGCTCCCACCTCCCTGCCCCCTTTTTGGGGGTCCTAGCTCTTCTCCCCCTTCTATTTGGGGGGGTCCCAGGTCCCCTCCCCCCCTTCTATTTGGGGGGGCTCTCAGCTCCTGTCCCTCCCTCCCCCCCCATTTTTGGGGGTCCTCAGCTCCCCTTCCCCCCCCTGATTTTTGGGGTGTCTCCCCCCCCCAGCTGAGCTCCCTCAGGATACAGCCCCTGCAGGGGGGGGTGGGGCCCAGCCCGGGGGCCCCCCCAGGCCTGGCTGCGTTTTGGGGGGGCCCTGAAGCTCCTCTTGGCCAAGACCTGCAGGGGGGGAGGGGGAGAAAGGTTAAGGGGGGGCAGGGGGACCCAATTTCCTCAGGGAGGGGCAGGGGGACCCTAATTGCCTCGGGGGCAGGGGGACCCCAAAAGCTGCTGGGAAGGAGGGGGAGAGGGTTGGGGGGACCCCAAGGTCTGCTGGGAGGGGGCAGGGGGACCCCAGTTGCCTCTGGGGGGCGGGGGCAGGGGTGACCCCAGTTTCATCTTGGGGGGGCAGGGGGACCCCAAATTCCTCATGGGGGGGGCAGTGGGGACCCCAATTTCTGCTTGGAGGGCACCAGGGGGACCCCAACTTCCTCTTGTGGAGGCCAAGGGGACCCCAGTTTCCTCTTGGGGGGGCAAGGGGGACCCCAACTTCCTCTTGGGGGGCAGCAGGGGGACCCCAACTTCCTCTTGGGGGGGCCAAGGGGACCCCAATTTCATCTTGGGGGGCACCAGGGGGACCCCAACCTCCTCCTGGGGAGGGGGAAAAGGGTTTGGGGGACCCCAATTTCTGCTTGGAGGGCACCAGGGGGACCCCAACTTCCTCTTGGGGGGGCAGGGGGGACCCCAGTTTCCTCTTGGGGAGGTCAGGGAGGACCTCAACTTCCTCCTGGGCAGGGGGAAAAGGGTTTGGGGGACCCTAAATTCCTCATGGGGGGGCAGTGGGGACCCCAATTTTGCTAGGAGGGTGCAGGGGGGACCCCAACTTCCTCTTGGGGGCCAGAGAGGACCCCAGTTTCCTCTTGGGGGGGACAGGTGGACCCCAACTTCCTCCTGGGGAGGCCAAGGGGACCCCAAATTCCTCTTGGGGGGCAGCAAGGGGACCTCAAATTCTGCTTGGAGAGTCAGGGGGACCCCAACTTCCTCTTGGGGGGTTCGGGGGACCCCAATTTTGCTAGGGGGGTGCAGGGGGGACCCCAACATCCTCTTGGGTAGGGAGGAAAGGGTTTGGGGGACCCAATTATCCAGCTGGGGTGGGGGAGAGTCAGGGGGTTTTGGGGGTCTCTCTTTTTGGGTCAGGGGGTTTTGGGGGGCCCCTCCCCACCTCGTGCTGGAAGGCCTCCAGGGCGTGGGGGCCGAGGGTGGGGGGCAGGTCCCTGCTGCTGACGAAGGCCAAGAGCTCATTGGCCAAGGCCACAGCCCCCAGCCCATGGCTCAGGCACAGCTCCACCACTGGGGGGGAGAGGTGGGGAGGGGTCCTCAGGAGGCTGAAGACCCCCCCCCCCAAAATCCTCAGCCCCCCCAAAACCTCCTGCCCCCACCCTGTACCCCCATTCCCTCCCCCCCCCCCAGCTCTTGCTCTAAAGCAGCTCCTGGGACCTTCCTCCCCCTCCCCCAGCCAGGGTAGGACCCCCAGGACCCCCAAATTTAACCCCCAGACCCCCAAACCCCCAGACCCACCCCCAAATCTAATCCCCTGACCCCCAAACCGAACCCCCAAATCTAACTCCTGGGGCCCCCAAACCGACCCCCAGACTCCCTCCCCCATCTGACCATCTGGGACCCCCAATCCTGCCCCCAGCCCCCAATTCCTTCCCCCAGCAGCCCCCAGCCCCCAATTCCTGCCCCCAGCCCCCTCCCCAGCAGCCCCCAGCCCCCAATTCCTGCCCCCCCTTCCCCAGCAGCCCCCAGCCCCCAATTCCCCTCCCCAGCAGCCCCAGCCCCCAATTCCTTCCCCAGCCCCCAGCCCCCAATTCCCCTCCCCAGCAGCCCCCAGCCCCCATTCCCCTCCCCAGCAGCCCCAGCCCCCAATTCCCTGCCCCAGCAGCCCCCAGCCCCCAATTCCCCTCCCCAGCAGCCCCCAGCCCCCAATTCCTTCCCCAGCAGCCCCCAGCCCCCAATTCCTCTCCCCAGCAGCCCCCAGCCCCCAACTCATTCCCCGCCAGCCCCCAGCCCCCTCTCACGCTTCTCGGTCCCCTCGGGCTCCTCGCAGCAGAGCTCGAAGAGCCTCAGCTCCCTCCGCAGGGCCTCGGCCGACACCGGCTCCGCTTCCCCCTCCGGCCCCGGCTCCGGCTCCGCCATGGCTGCGAAAAGCCCGCGCGGAGCGCCACACCCCCCGCGCGACACCGCCGCGCTTGACGGCAGCGTCCCCGCCCCCCCCGGCCGCCGCGCTTGACGGCAGCGCGGCCCCCACCGCCATATATGGGCAGCGCGCAGCCCCCCACCGCCGCGAGCATGCAAATGAAGCGCGGGCAGCGACCAATGGGAGCGCGATAGGGGGCGTGGCCAGCGCCGGCGGGCGGGGCCGCGGGAAAGGCTTCTCCCGCCCCCGTCCACCGCGAGCATGCAAATGAAGCGCGGGAAGCGACCAATGGGAGGGCGGGAAAGCGGCGTGACCAAGCCCCCTCCCCGTCCACTGCGAGCATGCAAATGAAGCGCGGGCAGCGACCAATGGGAGCAAGGGAAGGGGCGTGCCCCGAGCCGGTGGGCGGGGCCGCGGGAAAGCTTCTCCCGCGCTGGCCGCGGGGCTCCTGCAGGGCTCGGAGCCGGGGACGGAGCTCAGGGAGCGGCCCCGGGGCCAGCGGGATCGGCTCTGAGCCCCGGCGGGATCGACTCTGAGCCCCGGCCGGATCAGCTCCGAGCCCCGGCGGATCGACTCTGAGCCCCGGCGGGATCGAGCCCCGGCGGGATCGACTCTGAGCCCTGGCGGGATCGACTCTGAGCCCCCGTGGGATCGACTCTGAGCCCCGGCGGGATAGGCTCTGAGCCCAGGGAGCGGCCCCGGCTCCATGCCCCCGCGGGATCGGCTCTGAGCCACGGTGGGATCAACTCCAACCCTCTGCGGGATCGACTCTGGTCCGTGATGCCCTCCACCCCCATCCCAGATGGGATCCACTCTGCTCCCTGGCACAAGGCCCAGATGGGATCCACCCTGAGCCCAGGCGGGATCGGCTCTGCTCCTTGGTGGGATCCACCTCGGGATCCCTCGTGGTCCCGATGGGATCCCCTCCTGTGCTCGACAGGATCCACCCCCAGGCCCTGATGGGATTGATTCTGGTCCCTAGACAGGACCCCACCCCCTGCTCTCTGATGGGATCAGCCTCAGGCTCTGGCAGGATCCATGGAGATCCCTGACAGGATCCCTCGGGGGGGGGGGGAAGGAGCAGCCAGGGCCAGCTTGGTCTTTAACAACATTCTGGGGGCTTTCTCCCCCCTTCTGTTTAATTTACTCCCTAAAAACCCCTGGCTGGGGGCAGATCCCAGCAGCAGATCCCAGTGGCACGTTCCAGTGGCAGATCCCAGCGGCAGATCCCCGCCAGGGGCAGCCTGGTGGCAGATCCTGGCAGCAGATCCTGGCAGCAAATGGCAGCGACAGACCCCCCCCGGGGGGGGGGGGGGGGGAGGGAAGAAGGGGTGAGGGGCAGATCCCAGCAGTGGATCCCCCAGCAGCAGGTGGCAGCAGCAGATCCCCACAGTGGATCCTGAAGGCAGATCGCGGTGGCGGGCGCCGTGGCAGATCCCAGCAGCGGATCCCGGAGGCAGAGCCTGGATCCCAGCAGTGGATCCCGGAGACGGAGTCGTACCCTGGATCCCAGCAGTGGATCTCTGAGGCAGAGTTGTAGCCTGGATCCCAGCAGTGGATCCTAGCAGTGGATCTCCGAGGCAGAGTCGTAGCCTGGATCCCAGCCAGTGGGTCCCAGCTAGTGGATCCCAGAGGCAGAGTCGTACAGTGGATCCCAGCAGTGGATCTCCAAGGCAGTCATACCCTGGATCCCAGCAGTGGATCCCGAAGGCAGAGTTGTGCCCTGGATCCCAGCAGTGGATCCCAGCAGTGGATCGCTGAGGCAGAGTGGTACCCTGGATCCCAGCAGTGGATCCCAGCAGTGGATCCCAGCGGCGGCAGCAGCACCAGGAGGGAAGGCAGAAGTGCGAGGCACAGTGGCCATGGCTGGGGGTGTGGGGGTGGGTTGGGATCAACTGATCCCTGCCCTGACACCCCCTCCCCCCCAGGCTGTGGCAGGCACAAAGTGGGGGAGCCCCAGTCTGGGGAGTGGGGGAGGGGGTGCAGGTACCCCCAGATCCCCCTCCCCTTCCCCCCCAAGATCCCTTTTGTTTGGGGCAATCTGAGGCCGATCCAGGGTTGATCCGGAGCCGCTCCAGGGTGGATCCTGGGGGTGGGGCTCAGGCAAACATGGTGAGCTGCAGCCACTGGGGGAGGGGGCAGAGATGGGGGGAGGGTCAGAAGGGGGTCTTGGGGGCTGTGGGGAGAGGGTCTGAGGGGGTCCCTCTCCCCAACCCCCCAGGTACCTGCAGCAGATCGAAGCTGATGACTCCGTCCTGGTCCACATCCAAGGCTTGGAAAAGGCCTGGGGGAGGAGTTAGGGGGGGGGGGGCACTTGGGGACCCCCTGCATGAATCTTGGAGCTCCCTGGGGAGGTTTGGGGGGGGGTAGGGGGGTCCTGGATGAATGTGAAGTGGGTTTGGAGATGTGGGGGAGGGGGTCCCTGGGTGGAGCAGCTTTGGGAGGCTCCAGGTGGACTGCAGGGGGAAAATTAGGGGGTCCCTGGGTGGATGTTGGGGGTCCCTGGATGGATTTGGGCATCCCTGGGTGGATTTGGAGCAAATTTAGGCAGATGGGGGAGGGCTTGGGGTTGAATTTTGGGGGGTCCCTGGGTGGGATTTGGTGGCCCCTGGGTGGGATTTGGGGGTCCCTTGGGTGGGATTTGGAGCTCCCTGGGTGGAATCTGAACAGATTTGAGTGGATTTGGGGGGTCCCTGGGTGGGATTTGGGGGTCCCTGGGTGGGATCTGAACAGATTGGAGTGGATTTGGGGGTCCCTGGGTGGGATCTGAACAGATTGGAGTGGATATGGGGGGTCCCTGGGTGGGATCTGAACAGATTAGAGTGGATTTGGGGGTCCCTGGGTGGGATTTGGGGGTCCTTGGGTGGGATTGGGTGGCCCTTGGGTGGGATTTGGGGGGATTTGGAGCTCCCTGGGTGAGGTTTGGAGCTCCCTGGGTGGGATTTGGAGCTCCCTGGGTGAGGTTTGAGTGGATTTGGGTGGAGTGAGGAGGCCCTGGGGAGCTGTGGGTGGAGTTGGGGTGGGACTGGGGGGCTCCCTGGGTGAGGTTTGGAGCTCCCTGGGTGGGATTTGGGTGGATTTTGAGCTCCCTGGGTGAGGTTTGGTGCTCCCTGGGTTGGTTTTGGTGCTCCCTGGGTTGGTTTTGGTGCTCCCTGGATGGATTTGGAGCTCCCTGGGTGAGGTTTGGGTGGATTTGGAGCTCCCTGGGTGGATTTGGAGCTCCCTGGGTGAGGTTTGGGTGGATTTTGAGCTCCCTGGGTGAGGTTTGGAGCTCCCTGGGTTGGTTTTGGTGCTCCCTGGATGGATTTGGAGCTCCCTGGGTGGGGTTTGGGTGGATTCAGAGCAGATTTGGGTGGAGTGAGGAGGCCCTGGGGAGCTGTGGGTGGAGTTGGGGTGGGACTGGGGGGCTCCCTGGGTGAGGTTTGGAGCTCCCTGGATGGATTTGGAGCTCCCTGGGTGAGGTTTGGAGCTCCCTGGGTGAGGTTTGGGTGGATTTGGAGCTCCCTGGGTGGGATTTGGGTGGATTTGGAGCTCCCTGGGTGAAGTTTGGAGCTCCCTGGGTGGGATTTGGGTGGATTTGGAGCTCCCTGGGTGGGATTTGGGTGGATTTGGAGCTCCCTGGGTGGGATTTGGGTGGATTTGGAGCTCCCTGGGTGAGGTTTGGGTGGATTTGGAGCTCCCTGGGTGAAGTTTGGAGCTCCCTGGGTAGGATTTGGGTGGATTTTGAGCTCCCTGGGAGGATTTGGAGCTCCCTGGGTGAGATTTGGGTGAATTTTGAGCTCCCTGGGAGGATTTGGAGCTCCCTGGGTGAGGTTTGGGTGGATTTGGAGCTCCCTGGGTGAGGTTTGGAGCTCCTTGGGTGGGATTTGGGTGGATTTGGAGCTCCCTGGGTGGGGTTTGGGTGGATTCAGAGCAGATTTGGGTGGAGTGAGGAGGCCCTGGGGAGCTGTGGGCGGATCTGGGGTGGGATGTGGGGGCTCCCTGGGAGGGGGTTTGGGGGTCCCTGGGGGTTGAGCTCACGGATCATGGTCTCGAGGCGCATGAGGCAGGAGACGAAGCTGTCGAAGTCCACGGCCAGGTCGGGCTCTGCGTAGCGCAGCAGCAGCAGCTCGTGAAGCCTCTTGGGCAGTTTGTAGCCTGAGAGGTTTGGGGCCAAAAACCTCAGGTTTGGGCAAAAACCCCACCCCAAGATCTTCCCCTCCCCCCCCCCCCAAGAGATCCTTCCCCACTCAGGAAAGCTTCAACTTGGGTTAAAATCCTCCCAGCTTTGCCTCAGGTCTTTTCCTTTCCCCTCCCAGGAAGGAAATTTGGGGTTGGGGTGAAAAAGGTCAAGTTAGGGGGGGGGGGGGTGGGGAGCAGGGTTTGGGGTGCAGGGGTTTTGGGGAGGGGGGTTTGGGGGGGCAGGGTGTGGGCATAGAGGGTCTGCAGATGGGTTTCAGGCACAAGGTTTAGGGGTTCAGGTTTGGGGGCAGGGTCTGGGGGTGGTTTGGGGGCACAAGGTTTTTGGGGGCAGGGTTTGGGATGCAAGCTTTGGGGCTCAGGTTTTGGGGCTCAGGTTTGGGGGCAGGTTTTGGGGGCAGGGTCTAGGGGTGGTTTGGGGTTCAAGGCTTTTGAGGGCAGGGTCTGGGGGGACAGGCTCTGGGGGTGGTTTGGGGGCACAAGGTTTTTGGGGGGGCAGGGTTTGGGATGCAAGCTTTGGGGCCCAGGTTTTGGGGCTCAGGTTTGGGGGCAGATTCTGGGGGCAGGTTTTGGGGTACAAGCTTTGGGGCTCAGGTTTTGGGGTTCAGGCTCTGGGGGCAGAATCTGGGGGTGGCTTGGGGGCACAAGGCTTTTGGGGGCAGAGTTTGGGGTACAAGATTTGGGGCTCCAGGTTTGGGGTTCAGGTTTGGGGGTTCAAGGTTTTTGGGGGGCAAGGTTTGGGATGCAAGCTTTGGGGTTCAGGTTTTGGGGCAGGGTCTGGGGGTGAAGGGTCTGGGGGTGGTTTGGGGGCACAAGGTTTTTGGGGGGCAGGGTTTGGGATGCAAGCTTTGGGGCTCAGGTTTTGGGGTTCAGGTTTGGGGGCAGGGTTTGGGGGTGCAAGCTTTGGGGCTCAGGTTTTGGGGTTCAGGGTTTTCAAGGGCAGGGTCTGGGGGGCACAAGGGTTTTGGGGGGCAGGGTCTGGGATGCAAGCTTTGGGGCTCAGGTTTTGGGGTGCAGCTTTGGGGCTCAGGTTTTGGGGTTCAGGCTCTGGAGGGGCAGGCTCTGGGGTCACAAGGTTTTTGGGGGGCAGGGTTTGGGATGTAAGCTTTGGGGCTCAGGTTTTGGGGCTCGGGTTTGGGGGGCAGGGTTTTGGGGCTCAGGTTTTTGGGTGCAGCTTTGGGGCTCAGGTTTTGGGGTGCAGGCTCTGGGGGGGCAGAGCCTGGGGGGTCAGGGGCTGGGGGTACCTGCACCCTCCAGGGCCAGCCGCAGCTCGTAGCCGCTGATGCTGCCGGACTTGTCCAGGTCGAACTTGCGGAAGATTGACTGAACCCCAAAAGCAGACAAGGGGAGGAGCCCCTCAGGAGGGTCCCCAACACCCCCCCCCGGGGTACCCCAAAAGCCCCCGGGGCCCCCCGAGCCCCACCCCGAGCCCCCAGCCCCACCAGGTAGTTGCGGATCCTGGTCCAGAGGATGTTGAACTCCACCAGCCCCAGCTTGCCGCTGCCGTCCTTCTGCGGGGGGGTTAAGGAGCAGCCTTCCTCCTCCTCCTCCTCCCTCCTCTTCCCCTCCTCCTCCTCTCCCTTCTTCCTCTCCCCTCCCTCCTCCTCTGCCTTCTTCCTCTCCCCTCCCTCCTCCTCTGCCTTCTTCCTCCTCCTCCTCCCTCCTCCTCTGCCTTCTTCCTCCTCCTCCTCCCTCCTCCTCTGCCTTCTTCCTCCTCCTCCTCCCTCCTCCTCTGCCTCTTCCTCTCCTCCTCCTCCTCTGCCTCTTCCTCCCTCCTCCTCTGCCTTCTTCCTCCTCCCTCCTCCCTCCTCCTCTGCCTTCTTCCCTCCTCCTCTGCCTTCCCCTCCTTCCTCCCTCCTCTGCCTTCTTCCTCCTCCTCCTCCCTCCTCCTCTGCCTTCTTCCTCCTCCTCCTCCCTCCTCCTCTGCCTTCTTCCTCCTCCTCCTCCCTCCTCCTCTGCCTTCTTCCTCCTCCTCCTCCTCTGCCTTCTTCCTCCTCCTCCCTCCTCCTCTGCCTTCTTCCTCCCCTTCCTCCCCTCTCCTTCCTCCTCTGCCTTCTTCCTCCTCCTCCCTCCTCCTCTGCCCTCCTCCTTCCTCCTCCTCCTCTGCCTTCTTTCCTTCCTCCTTTCCTCCTCCTCTGCCTTCTTCCTCTCCCCTTCCTCCTCCTCGCTCTTCTTCTTCCTTCCTCCTCTCTTCCCTTCCTTCCTCCTCTTCACTTTTTCCTCCTCCTCTTCCTCTTCCTCCTCCTCGCTCTTCTTCCTCTCCCCTTCCTCCTCCTCGCTCTTCTTCCTCTCCCCTTCCTCCTCTTCACTTTTTCTTCCTCTTCCTCCTCGTTCTGTTCCTCTTTCTCCTCCTTCCTGCTCCTCCTCCTCCTCGCCCCTCAGCTCCTTCCCCATTAACCCACCCCTGGTGTCCCCTTGGGGGACATCACCTGGTGTGATGGGGGGAGGAGGGGGAGAAGGGGGAGGGAGAAGGGGGAGGGAGGAGGGGAGAAGGGGAGGGAGGAGGGGGAGAAGGGGGAGGGAGGAGGGGGAGAAGGGGGAGGGAGGAGGGGGAGAAGGGGAGGGAGGAGGGGGAGAAGGGGGAGGGAGGAGGGGGGAGAAGGGGGAGGGAGGAGGGGGAGAAGGGGGAGGGAGGAGGGGGAGAAGGGGGAGGGAGGAGGGGGAGAAGGGGGAGGGAGGAGGGGGAGAAGGGGGAGGGAGGAGGGGGAGAAGGGGGAGGGAGGAGGGGGAGAAGGGGGAGGGAGGAGGGGGAGAAGGGGAGGGAGGAGGGGGAGAAGGGGAGGGAGGAGGGGAGAAGGGGGAGGGAGGAGGGGGAGGAGGGGGAGGGAGGAGGGGGAGGAGGGGGAGGGAGGAGGGGGAGGAGGGGGAGGGAGGAGGGGGAGGAGGGGAGGGAGGAGGGGGAGGAGGGGGAGGGAGGAGGGGGAGGAGGGGAGGGAGGAGGGGGAGGGAGGAGGGGGAGGAGGGGGAGGGAGGAGGGGGAGGGAGGAGGGGGAGGGAGGAGGGGGAGGGAGGAGGGGGAGGGAGGAGGGGGAGGGAGGAGGGGGAGGGAGGAGGGGGAGGAGGGGGAGGGAGGAGGGGGAGGAGGGGGAGGGAGGAGGGGAGGGAGGAGGGGAGGGAGGAGGGGGAGGAGGGGGAGGGGGAGGGGGAGGGAGGAGGGGGAGGGAGGAGGGGGAGGGAGGAGGGGGAGGGAGGAGGGGGAGGGAGGAGGGGAGGAGGGGGAGGGAGGAGGGGAGGGAGGAGGGGGAGGGAGGAGGGGGAGGGAGGAGGGGAGGGAGGAGGGGGAGGGAGGAGGGGGGAGGGGGGGAGGAGGGGGAGGAGGGGGAGGAGGGGGAGGAGGAGGGGGAGGAGGGGGAGGGAGGAGGGGGAGGAGGGGAGGGAGGAGGGGGAGGGAGGGGGGGGAGGGAGGAGGGGGAGGGAGGGGGGGAGGGAGGAGGGGGAGGGAGGAGGGGGGAGGAGGAGGGGGAGGGAGGAGGGGGAGAAGGGGGAGGGAGGAGGGGGAGAAGGGGAGGGAGGAGGGGGAGAAGGGGGAGGGAGGAGGGGGAGAAGGGGGAGGGAGGAGGGGGAGAAGGGGGAGGGAGGAGGGGGAGAAGGGGAGGGAGGAGGGGGAGAAGGATACATCCATGAGGTTCACCATGGCCCTGCAGGACTCAATGCTGAAGCCTTTGGTCCTCAGATCTTTGTCTGCAACCACAGCAGGGGGAGGTCACCACCAGCCCTGGGGGTCCCCAGCCCAGCCCTGGGGGAGTTCCAGCCTGGCCCCTGGGGGGGGTCCCAGCCCGGCCCTGGGGGGGGTCCCCAGCCTCACGTTTGGCCACCACGCGGTTGAGGATGGTCTGCAGCTCCCCCACGCTGACCTCCAGGTCCTGGGGAGGGGGCAGGGTAGGGGTTGGGCTCCAGCTGGCCTCAGGACCCCCACCCCCAGCTGCCCACCCCCCAGCTCTGCCCCCAGGGCAGCTCCTTACCGGCCCTGCCAGCTGCTGGAAGAGCTGCTTGAAGCTGGCATCGATTTGGCTCTCCGGGAGGATTTTCTGGGGGGGAAAGGAGGAGGAAGAGGAGGAGGAGAGGTTGGGCCAAGGGTGGCAGCCAGGGACCCCTCCCCACGGGGGGCTGGGGAGGGTCTCACCTCCTCAGGCAGGGTGGCCTGGATCTTGTCGTCCATCTCCCTGTGGGGGAGGGGGAAAAGGGGGGAGGGGAGGTCCCCAGGGTGACCCCAAAGCCAACCACACTCAACCACCATGACCCCAAACCCAACCACCCTGACCCCAAACCACCCCAAACTCGACCACCACGACCCCAAACCCAACCACCATGACCTCAAACCCCCCCAAGATGACCCCAAACCATCCCAAACCCAACCGCCATGACCCCAAACCACCCCAAACTCAACCACCATGACCCCAACCTCAACCACCATGACCTCAAACTCAACCAAACCCATCCAAACCCCCTCAAGATGATCCCAAACCCAACCATCATGACCCCAACCCCCCCAAACCCGACCACCATGACCCCAAACCCAACCACCATGACCCCAACCCCCCCAAACCCGACCACCATGACCCCAAACTCAACCAAACCCAACCAACGCCCTCCATGACCCCAAACCCAACCTCCATGACCCCAAATCCCCTCAAGATGACCCCAAAATCCCTCAAGATGACCCCAAACCTCCCCAAACCCAACCACCATGACCCCAAACTCAACCACCATGACCCCAAATCCCCTCAAGATGACCCCAAACCGCCTCAATATAACCCCAAACCACCCCAAACCCAACCACCATGACCCCAAACTCAAGATGACCCCAAACCACCAATATAACCCCAAACCACCCCAAACCCAACCACCATGACCCCAAACTCAACCACCATGACCCCAAGCCCCCCAAACCCAACCACCATGACCACAAACCCCCTCAAGATGACCCCAAACCACCCCAAACCCAACCACCATGACCCCAAATCCCCTCAAGATGACCCCAAACCCCCTCAAGATGACCCCAAACCACCCCAAACCCAACCACCATGACCCCAAATCCCCTCAAGATGACCCCAAACCACCCCAAACCCAACCACCATGACCCCAAACCCAACCACCATGACCCCAAACCCCCCCAAACTCAACCCCCATGACCCCACCCCCCCCCAGGCCTCACTCAGTGCCAGCTTTCTTCTCGGAGAAGACTCTGAGCACGAAGTCGGCCTCGCGGTTGGGCTCGAAGGTGGAAGGCACCACCAGGTACTCGCCGGGGGGCAGCCGCAGCCGGGAGCTCACCTCCCGCAGGTTGATGAACTGCTCGGAGCGAGCCCGGGAGGCGTTGGCCAGGAAGAAGTCTCTCTTCAGGTGGACTCCAGACTTGCCCACCAGCTGCAGGGGGAGGAGCAGGGGAGGGCCAAAGGAGCACCCCAAGTCAACCCAAGCCAACCACCACGACCCCAAAGTCAACCAAGACGATCCCGAAGTCAACCCAAGCCAACCACCATGACCCCGAAGTCAACCCAAGCCAACCACCATGACCCCGAAGTCAACCAAGACGATCCCAAAGTCAACCCAAGCCAACCACCATGACCCCAAAGTCAACCAAGACGATCCCAAAGTTAACCCAAGCCAACCACCATGACCCCAAAGTCAACCCAAGCCAACCACCATGACCCCAAAGTCAACCAAGACGATCCCAAAGTCAACCCAAGCCAACCACCATGACCCCAAAGTCAACCAAGACGATCCCAAAGTTAACCCAAGCCAACCACCATGACCCCAAAGTCAACCAAGACGATCCCAAAGTTAACCCAAGCCAACCACCATGACCCCAAAGTCAACCAAGACGATCCCAAAGTCAACCCAAGCCAACCACCATGACCCCAAAGTCAACCAAGACGATCCCAAAGTTAACCCAAGCCAACCACCATGACCCCAAAGTCAACCAAGACGATCCCAAAGTCAACCCAAGCCAACCACCATGACCCCAAAGTCAACCAAGACGATCCCAAAGTCAACCCAAGCCAACCACCATGACCCCAAAGTCAACCAAGACGATCCCAAAGTTAACCCAAGCCAACCACCATGACCCCAAAGTCAACCAAGACGATCCCAAAGTTAACCCAAGCCAACCACCATGACCCCAAAGTCAACCCAAGCCAACCACCATGACCCCAAAGTCAACCAAGACGATCCCAAAGTCAACCCAAGCCAACCACCACGACCCCAAAGTCAACCAAGACGATCCCAAAGTCAACCCAAGCCAACCACCACGACCCCAAAGTCAACCAAGACGATCCCAAAGTCAACCCAAGCCAACCACCACGACCCCAAAGTCAACCAAGATGATCCCAAAGTCAACCCAAGCCAACCACCATGACCCCAAAGTCAACCAAGACGATCCCAAAGTCAACCCAACCTAACCTAAGTCAACCCAAGCCAACCACCACCAAAGTCAACCAAGACGATCCCAAAGTCAACCCAAGCCAACCACCATGACCCCAAAGTCAACCAAGACGATCCCAAAGTTAACCCAAGCCAACCACCATGACCCCAAAGTCAACCCAAGCCAACCACCACGACCCCAAAGTCAACCAAGACGATCCCAAAGTCAACCCAACCCAACCACCATGACCCCAAACTCAAGCAAACACAACCGAGACAATCCCAAAGTCAACCCAACCCAACCAACATGACCCCAAACCCAACTATCATGACCCAAAACCCAACCAAACACAACCAACATGACCCCAAAGTCAACCAACTTGACCTCAAAGTCAACCCAATCCAACCAAGGTGACCTCAAAGTCAACCAACATGACCCCGAAGTCAACCCAATCCGACCAAGGTGACCCCAAACCCAACTATCATGATCCAAAACCCAACCCAACCCAACCAAGATGACCCCAAAATCAACCCAACCCAACCAAGGTGACCCCAAAGACCCCAACAGAACCTCCACAAGACTCCAATCGCCCTCCCTAGATGCCCCAATCTCCCCCTGTGCCCCCCAAGTCACTCTGCCACTGCCGCCGTCACCATCAGCAGGGCACCACCCACCTCGGGAGGGACCTGTGGGGAGAGAAGAAGTGAGGTGCTGGTGGTACTGGGTGGCACTGGGTGGCCATAGGTGGACATTGGGTGGCACTGGGGTCTACTGGGGGGGTATTGTGGACCACTGGGTGGCAACTGGGTGACATTTGGAGCCACTGAGTGGCACTGAGTGGCCATTTAGTGGCACTGGGTGACATTGGGTGGCCACTGGGAAGCACTGAATTGCCAATGGGTGGCAATAGGTGGCCACTGGGTACCAATGGGTGGCCATTGGGTGTCATTTGGTGGCACCGGCTGGCCATCGGGGGCCCTAGGTGCCACTGGGGTGCCAATGGGTGGCACTGGGAGGCCATTGTGGACCACTGGGTGGCCACTGGGTGGCAATAGGTGGCCATTGGGTACCAATGGGACCAATGGGTGGCCACTAGGTGTCATTTAGTGGCACTGGCTAGCCATCAGGGGGCACTAGGTGCCACTGGGGTGCCAATGCATGGCCCTGGGGGGCCATTGTGGACCACTGGGTGGCCACTGGGGGGCAACAGGTGGCCGTTGGGTGCCAATAGGTGCCATTAAATGGCAATTGGTGGCCACTGGGGGGCACTGGTTGGCCAGTGGGGGGCAGCCTCACCTCGTAGACAGCGAAGCCGATGGTCTCCATGTCCTTGCCGTGGCGCCGCTCTCGGCGCCGATCCTTCTGCATCAGCGCCAGGAGGAAGCTGCAGCCTGGCTCCCGGCCGCCGCCTTCGTCCCCATCGTCATCAACCTCCTCCAGCTGGATCTTGAACTGGGGGTTGAGCCAGAAGGTGGCTGAAGCACACAGGATAAAGGAGGGGAAAGAGTCAGAGCCTGCCTGGCTGGCTGGGAAATCTACCCCCCACCCCAAACTGCCAATTTCCCTCAACCTCCCCCCCCAACCCCCTCCAAATTCCCCTCAAAAACTCCTGAAATTCCCCTCAACCCCCCCCCCAATTCCCTCCAAAACATCAAATTGCCCTCAGAAAGCCAAATTTCCCCTCAAAAAAACCCACAATTCACCCAAAAATCCCAAATTTCCCTCAGAAAAGTCAGGTTTCCCTCAAAATTCACCTCAAAACCTCCCAAACTGCCCCCAAAAACCTTGAATTTCCCTTGAAAATCCCAAACTCCCCTCAAAAACCTCCAAGTTTCCCTCAAAACCTCCAAATTTCCCTCAATCCCCCCAAATTTCCCTCAAAACCTCCAAATTTCCCTCAATCCCCCCAAATTTCCCTCAAAACCTCCAAGTTTCCCTCAATCCCCCAAATTTTCCCTCCTTCAATCCCCCAAATTTTCCCTCAAAACCTCCAAATTTCCTTCAACCCCCCCAAGTTTTCCCTCAAAACCTCCAAATTTCCCTCAATCCCCCCAAATTTTCCTCAAAACCTCCAAATTTCCCTCAAACCCTCCAAATTTCCCTCAAACCCTCCCAAATTTCCCTCAAACCCTCCCAAATTTCCCCTCAAAACCTCAAATTTCCCCTCAATACCTCCAAATTTCCCCTCAATCCCCCCAAAACCCTCCAAATTTCCCTCAAAACCTCCAAATTTCTCTCAAAATCACCAAATATCCCTCAATCCTCCCAAATTTCCCTTAAAACCCCTCCAAATTTCCCTCAACCTCCCCAAATTTTCCCTCAAAACCTCCAAATTTCCTTCAACCCCCCCAAAATTTTCCCTCAGTATCTCCAAATTTCCCTCAAAATCACCAAATTTCCCTCAATCCCCCCCCCCCAACTTCCCCCCCAAGTGCCCCCGGGGGGGTCACTCACCGGGGTAGTTGCGGCAGCCGCCGGCAGTGCTGCCGCGCCGCCAGGTGCCGTCGTAGAGCTGAGTGTTCCACTTGCGGCAGCGCTGCGCCTGCAGCGCGTCCGGCGTCAGGTTGCAGATCTCCAGCCGCGTGAACTCCCGCAGGAAGTCCTTGAAGGACATCCTGGAGGAAGAGGAAGTGGTCGGTCCCCACATTTCCCCTCAAAATCCTCCATGTTTCCCCTCAAATCCCTCCAACTTCCTCCCCAAACCTCCAACTTCCCCTTCAGATTTCCCCTCCAAACCTCCAAACCTTCCAACTTCCTCCAACTTCCCCTCTGAACCGCCCAACTTCCCCTGCGAACCTCCCAACTTCCCCTGCAAACCTCCCAACTTCCCCTGCAGATTTCCCCTCCAAACCTCCCAACTTCCCCTCAAAATCTTCCAACTTCCCCTCCAAACCTCCCAACTTCCCCTTCAGATTTCCCCTCCAAACCTCCCAACTTCCCCTCAAAATCTTCCAACTTCCCCTCCAAACCTCCCAACTTCCCCTCCAAACCTCCCAACTTCCCCTCCAAGTCTTCCAAGTTCCTCTCCAAACCTCCCAACATCCTCTCCAAACCTCCAACCTCCCCTCCAAAGCCTCCAATTTCCTCCTCCAGCCTCTCTACTTCCTTCTTTCCCTGCCCCCAGCTGGCCATTTCCGGGTGAGGGAAGCCTGAGCCCTGCTCTTCCCTCACCAGAACTCTCCGTCTTCCATCTTGACCATCAGCTGCTGCCGCAGTGCCGGCTCCACCGCGCTCCATTCCGACGAGCTGGGGGTGGGGACACACACACCCCCCTCATTAGTTAATGAGCTGGGGGGGCGGGGGGGAACCCTTGTTAATTAATGAGGGCTAATGAGGCCCCCCCAAGGCCCTCACTTATCGCTCCAGGCTCCTGTCCATTCCACTTCCCCCCAGGGGTTGCGCATCCGGACCAGACCCACGTTCTGCCCGCGGTAGGAGATCTGCGAAGGAGACCCAAAAGGGATCAGTTTTGTCCCAAAATGAGCAGTTTTACCCCCAAGAGTCACCAATTTGCCCCCAAACCCTTCCTTTTCCTCTCAAAAACCCCTCCAGTTTCTCCCCCCCACAACGCCAAACTTGCCCTCAAAACCCACCAATTTCCCGTCCACAAACCCACCAAATTTCAGATTATTTCCCCTCCAAACCCAATTCCCCCCAATTTCTCCTCAAAAAAACCCCAATTCCCCCCAATTTCCCCTCAAAACCCCCCCACCCAATTTCCCTCCAATTTCCTCCCAAGAAAACCCAAATTTCCCCTCAAAAAACCCCAATTTCTCCTCAACCCCCCAAATTTCCTCTCACCCCCTCCCCACAACTCCAATATCCCCTCAGAGAATCCCAATTCCCCCCAAAATAACCCAAATTTGCCCTCAAAGCCCTCAATTTCCCCTCAACCCCCCCAATTTCCTCCATTTCCCCTCAAAACCCCCAACTTCCTCTCAAGAAGAGCCCCAACTCCCCCTCAATCCCCCAAATTTCCTTTCAAACCCACCCCCAATTTCCCCTCAAAAGAAATCCTCCATTTCCACCAATTTCCCCTCAAAACCATTCCCATTTCCTCTCAAACCCCCAATTTTTTTCCCAATTGCCCCTCAAAAAAAGCCCTCAAATTTCCTCTCAGAAAAGAAGCCTTAATTTCCCCCAATTTCTCAACCCCCAAATTTCCCCTCCAAACCCCATTTTTTCCCCAATTTCCCCTCCAAAGCCCCTATTTTCCCCTCAAAACCACCAAGTTTCCCCAAATATCCCCTCAAAATCAGCAAATTGCCCAAATTTCCCCACAAAACCAACACATTTTCCCAAATTTCCCCTCAAAATCATCAAATTGTCCCAAATTTCCCCTCAAAAATCACCAAGTTTCCCAAATTTCCCCTCCAAACCCGCAAATTTTCCCCAATTTCCCTTCAAAACCACCAAACTTCCCCTCAAAATCATCAAATTTCCCAAATTCCCCCTCAAAATCACCAAATTTCCCAAATTTCCCCTCAAAACTCCCAAATTTCCCCTCAAAACCCCCAATTTTCCCAACTTTCCCCTCAAAATTACCAAATTTCCCCTCAAAATTGTCAGATTTTTCCAACTTTCCCCTCCAAATCACAAATTTCCCCTCAAAATCATCAAATTTCTCTTCAAAATCATCAAATTGTCCCAAATTTCCCTTCCAAACTCCCAAATTTCCCCTCAAAATCATCAAATTTCCCAAAATTCCCCTCAAAATCCACAAATTTCCCCAAATTTCCCCCCTAAACCCTCAAATGTTCCAAATTTTTCCCTCTAAACCCCCAGATTTCCCAAATTTCCCCTCAAAATCACAAATTTGCCCAAATTTCCCCTCAAACCCACCAAATGTTCCCAAATTCCCCCTCAAAACCACCAGATTTCCCAAATTTCCCCTCAAAATTATCAAATTTGCCCAAATTTCCCTTCAAAAGCACCAAATTTGGGAAATTTTCCCCCAAACCACCATATTTCCTCTCAAAACCCCCAAATTTCCCCTCAAAATCTCCAAATTTTCCCAAATTTCCCCTCCAAACCACCAAATTTGCCTCTCAACACCCCCCAACTTTCCCCCCCATTTCCCCCCCTCCAGACTCCCTTCCCCTCCCTCCCTCTCTCCCTCCCCTGTGCCCCCTGCCCCGGGCACCGACCTGCCTGGCGCCGGTGATGGAGTAGGCGTGGCCCTTGACCAGCTTCTTGAAGGTCACAGCCTCCATGTCGAAGGCGCTGGTGATCTGCCACACACCCACAGGGCTCCTTTTGGCCCCCAAAATACCCTTTCTGCCCCCAAAATTGCCCCCCTTTGTTTTGCCCCCAGATCCCCTTTTCCTCCAAACCTACCTCTTTTCCCACCAAAAATGCTGTTTCCCGCCAATCCTCTTTCCCCCCTCCTTCCCCCCAACCCTCCCTCTTCCCCCCTCCTTCCCCCCAACCCTCCCTCTTTCCCCCCTCCTTTCCCCCAACCCTCCCTCTTTCCCCCTCCTTTCCCCAACCCTCCCTCTTTCCCCCTCCTTCCCCCAACCCTCCCTCCCTTCCCTCTTTCCCTCCTTTCCCCAACCCCTCCTCTTTCCCCCTCCTTTCCCCAACCCTCCCTCTTTCCCCTCCTTTCCCCAACCCTCCTCTTTCCCCCTCCTTTCCCCAACCCTCCCTCTTTCCCCCTCCTTCCCCAACCTCTTTCCCCACCCTCTCTCCTTCCCCAACCCTCTTTCCCCACCCTCTCCTCCTTCCCACCCACCCCTCCTCTTCCCCTTCCTCCTCTTTCTCCTCCCACTCCTCCCTCTTTTGATCCCAACCCTCCCTCTTTTTTCACCTCAAAGCTCCTTCTTTCCCCCCAGGCCTCCCTCTTTTCCCCCCAGAACCTCTCCCTTTTTTACCCCCCACCCCTCTGCCCCCAGACCCACGTCGATGGAGCAGCCCAGCAGGGAGCCTCTCTCCAGGGCCTTCAGGATGATCTGGTAGAGGTCAGGGGGCGGCCGGCGCAGGTCGAACCACTCGGTGACGCCGCCGGTGAAGTCCTCGAAGCCCTCCGAGGTGCTGCCCCCTGCCAGGGCCTCGTAGCAGCCATTCACCCTTGGGGGGGGTGGGAGTTGGTTTGGAGAGGGTTTGGGGGGAGGGGGGTCAGCCCCAAAAAGGAAGGGAAGTAGGGGGGCACCTACTTGGCGTAGGCCTTCTCCAGCAGCGCGCTCCAGAACTCGCTGCCCTCGGCTGAGTGCACAAAGAGCAGCTGCCCCCCCTTGGTGGGCAGGAAGTCATCCACCACCACGTCCACCCACTCCCCAAACTGCCAGATCTGGGGGGGAGGGAGGAGGGAGAGAAAGAGTGAGAAGGGTAGGGAGGGGGAAGAGGAAGGTAGGCGGTGGAGGGGGAAGAGGAAGAAGAGGAGGAAAAGGGATGTGGAAGAGGAAGAAGAGGAGGAGGAGAGAAAGGGAGGTGGAAGAGGAGGTGGAGGAGGGAAAGGGAGGAGGAGGAGGAGGGAAAGGGAGGAGGAGGAGGAGGGAAGGGGAGGAGGAGGAGGGAAAGGGGAGGAGGAGGAGGGAAAGGGAGGAGGAGGAGGGAAAGGGAGGAGGAGGAGGGAAAGGGAGGAGGAGGAGGGAAAGGGAGGAGGAGGAGGGAAAGGGAGGAGGAGGAGGGAAAGGGAGGAGGAGGAGGAGGAGGAAAAAGAGAACTTCCTCCAGGAAGCATTTCTGAGGACAAAAAGGCTCTTTTTGAGGGCAACCAAAGCTCATTTCTGGGGGGGGAAAAAAGCCCTCTTGGCCCTTTTGTCGAGGGGAGCCCCAAAAGGGTGAAGAATTGCCCCCAAAACCCCCGAGGGGAAGCCCTGGCAGGGCCTGACCTGGAAGTGGAAGATGCCAGCATAGCCCTGCTGGAAGCTCTGCCCGTGGGGCACCACCCGGTGCAGGAGGCCCTGGTTCAGGGTCAGCGAAGCGATGGCAGCCAGCAGCCAGCAGTCCCCTGGCAGGAGGGGGTTTTGGGGTGAAAAAAGGCCTTTTGGGGGTCGCCCAGGCCCAGGGGGATGCGGTTTGGGGGAAGAGGGGGCGGGGCTGGGGGTCCCTACCCAGCGCTCCCTGGCAGATGTCAGTGCGGGTGGCACCGTCCACGATGAATTGGGGCCGGGGGCACAGCTCCTGGGGGGGTGGGGAAAGGACAGCAACAATTCAGCCCAAAACCTCCCAATTTATCTCAGCCCCCCCCCCCAAATCCACCCCTAATCAAATCCACCCCAATTCACCCCCAAAACACCAAAAGTTCCCCAGAATTTCCCCAAAACTCTGAATTCATTGAAATTTCTACCAAATTTCTACCAAATTCTTCCCAAATTCCCAGAATTTGCCCCTAAATTTTCCTCAAATTCCCAATTCTCCCCCAAATTCCTCCAATTTCCCATCAATTTTCCCCAGATCCCCCCCCAAATGTCCATAAATCCCCCAAGATTTCCCCCAATTCCTCTCAATTTCCCCCAATTCCTCCCAAGTTCCCCCAATTCCTCCCAAGTTCCCCAAACTCTTCAACATTTCCACCAAACCTCCCCAAGTTCCCCCAAATTGCCACAAAGCCCCCAAATAGTCCCTCAAATCCCCCAAATTCTTCAGAAGTTCCACTGAATTTCCCCAAATTCCCACAAATTCCCCCAAATTTCCAAATTCTTCAAAATTTCCCCCAAATTTCCCTCAAATTGCCAAATTCCCAAATTTTCCCCCATTTTTTGCCCCAATTTCTCCCAAATGCCCCAAATTTCCCCCAAATCTCCCAGTTCCCCAAATTTCCACTACTTTTTCCCCTACATTCCCACAAATGCCCCAAAGTTCCCCAATTTCCCCCAAATTTCCCTCAAATGTCCAAATTCTCCCAATTTCCACCGCTTTTTCCCCCAAATGCCCAAAATTTCCCCAATGTCCCCCAAATTTCCCTCAAATTTCCAAATTCCCCAAATTTCCATCACTTTCCCCCCCAATTTCCCCCAAATGCCCAAAATTTCCCCCAAATGCCCCTCAAATTGCCAAATTCCCCCAATTTCCACCACCTTTTCCCCCAATTTCCCCTAACTGCCCAAAATTTTCCCCAAATCCCAACATTTCCCCCAAATTCCCCTCAAATTTCCAAATTCCCCGAATTTCCATCACTTTTTCCCCCCAACTTCCCCCAAATGCCCAAAATTTTCCCCAAATGCCCACAATTTCCACTTTTCCCCCCAAATGCCTAAAATTTCCCTCAAATTTCCAAATTCCCCTGATTTCCACCACTTTTCCCCCAATTTCCCCCAAATGACCAAAATTCCCCCCAAATTTCCCTCAAATTTCCCAATTCCCCCAATTTCCACTTTTCCCCCCAATTTCCCCCAAATGACCAAAATTTCCCCCAAATTTCCCAATTCCCCCAATTTCCATCACTTTTCCCCCCAATTTCCCCCAAATTTTCCCCAATTCCCCAAATTCCCACCACTTTTCCCCTCAATTCCCCAAATTTCCACCACTTTTCCCCTCAATTCCCCAAATTTCCCCCAATTTTCCCTCAAATTTCCCAATTTCCAGCACTTTTCCCCAATTTCCCCAAATTCCCCCAATTCCCCAAATTTCCACCACTTTTCCCCTCAATTCCCCAAATGTCCCCCAAATTTCCCCCAAATCCCAAAATGCCTCCCAACCCCCAAATTTCCCCAATTGCCCCAAATTTCCCTCCAGACGCCCCCATCCTCTCCCCCTCACCGTGGGTCTCTTCCACTGCACCCCCTGGGTCTTGCTGGAGCCAGGCCCCAGCTCGCGGAAGCCGAGGGCCTGCGGCCCCGGGGGGAAGGTTGGGTCCCGGAAGAGCTTCCCGGAGCTGCGGCACTCCCGGGCCAGGCTCTCGTAGTCCTGCCCCAGGTACTTGATGGCCTGCTCGTGGCGGCCCTCGCCCAGGGCCCCGCCCCGCGCCCGCTGCACCTGCGCCGACACCCCGGTGCTGTACACCGGCACCACCACCGCCTCCGCCATGCTGCTGGGGGCAGGGGGCAGAGGTGTAAATCCTGACTGCCCCCACCTCATTTCCTCACTCCCACCCCACTTCCCACCTCATTTCCTCACTCCCACCCCACTTCCCACCTCATTTCCTCATTCCCATCCCATTTCCTACCTCATTTCCCCATTCCCACCTCATTCCCACCCCATTTCCTTACTCCTAACCCATTTCCACATTCCCATCCTATTCCCACTTCATTTCCTCATTTTCATCCCCTTTCCCACCTCATTTCGTACCTCATTTCCTCATTCCCATCCCATTTCCTACCTTGTTTCCCCATTCCCACCCCATTTCCTTATTCCTACCCCATTTCCTCATTCCCATCCTATTCCCACCCCATTTCCTCATTTTCATCCTAATTACCCACCTCATTTCCTCCCCATTTCCATCCCATTTCCCCCTTCCCACCTCACTTTCAGTTCATTCCCACCTTATTTCCTCATTCCCATCCCATTTCCTACCTCATTTCCCCATTCCCACCTCATTCCCACCCCATTTCCTTACTCCTACCCCATTTCCTCATTCCCACCCAATTCTCACCCCATTTCCTCATTTTCCTCTTAATTGCCCACCTCATTTCCTCCCCATTTCCATCCCATTTCCCCCTTCCCACCTCACTTTCAGCTCATTCCCATCTCATTTCCTCATTCCCACCCCTTTCCCACCTCATTTCCTCATTCCCACTTCATTTCCTCCCCACTTCCCCATTCTCATCCTATTTCCCTCCCCATCTCCACCTCGGTTCATTCCCATCCCGTTTCCCACCTCACTTCCTCGCTCCTATCCCATTCCCACCCCACTTCCACCTCATTTCCTCATCCCCACCCCTCTCCCTCCCCATTCCCACCTCCTTTCCCCTCCCCTTTCCCCCTTGTCCTCCCCCTCTTTCCCCCTCCCCGAACAGGTCCTGCAGGTTGGGTGGAGTCCTGCAGCCACTCCCCAGCGGCCCTGCCCTGGGCTATTCATTAGTTTAATTAAGCAACCCCGGGGTTAATTAAGCAGCCCCGGGGTTAATTAAGCAGCCCCGGGGTTAATCCTGGGGCTGCTTAATTAGGCACCAATCAGAGCAGCAACAACACAGAGAAGGGCCAGGAGCAGACCGCCCCTGAACGCTCCCCACCCCCTCCAACCCCAGCAGATCCCTGGGGGACCCCCTCAGAGCCCCCTCTAAAATGAGGGGGGGGCAGGTCCGAAGCCCCCTCAATCCCCTAGGGCCCCCCCCAAACCCCAACCCCACCCACAGGCTCCGTTCCCCCTCCCCCCCCCAAGTCTTCGGTGCAATCCAACCCCCGAAGTTTGTTCCTGGTTCACACACGGAGGGGGAGGGAAAACGGGGGTAGAAAAGGGGGGACGCCGCCCAGCCCCCCCCCCCTTAGGGTCCCCCAAACCAGGAAGGGTGCCCAAAGCGCAGCTTTTTTGCCCAATTTGCCCTTTTTTAGCCTTAATTCGGCAGCTGGGGAAGTTAAGGAGCAGGGAAAGCAGCCGGCAGGAGGAGGAAGGAAGGAAGGGGGAGGGGGAGTTAGGGAGATCCCGGCGGGGGGGGGGGGGGAGGGAGGGTTCCGACGAGGGGGGGTTGGAGGCTGGGCAGCTTCGTGGGGGGGTCCTCGGGACGTACCTTGGGGGGGCCGCTCTGAGCCTCGCTGCTTTGGGGGTGGAACAAGGGAGAAAAAAAAGGTTAAAAGAGAAAGAAAAGCTCCAAAACTCTTCCTGGAGCGGCCCAAGGGCGAGGCCCCCCCTCCCCCGCCCCCCCCTTCGCCCTGCCCCCACCCAGGCTCCGCCCAGCCCAAGGCGTGGAGGGGGACTGGGGAAGGGCTGGGAGCAAACTGGGGTTAAACTGGGAGGGTTTGGAGCTCCCCCAGGTGGTTTTTGGGGCTGATCCTGGCGGGTTTGGGAGGGTTTGCTGCAGTCGGGATGAAGGGGAAGGGGGGGTGGGGGAGGGGTAAAGGAGATCTCCTCCCCCACACCCAGACCCCGCCCCCCAACTCAGACCTCCCCCCCCCCCAAAAAAGTGGGGATGGAGGAAAATCAGCCTGAATTGGACTGATTTTGGCACAAAGCAACCTAAATGTGCTCACCTGCAGCACCAATCAGCCCAAACTTGGCCAATTCCAGCCCAAAACAGCCCCAAATTGGCCAATTTCAGCCCAAAGCAGGCCAAATGTGGTCAATTTCAGCCCAAAGCAGGCCCAAATTGGCCAATTTCAGCCCAAATCAGCCCAAATGTGACCAATTCTAGCCTAAAGGTGGCCAATTCCAGCCCAATTCAGCCCCAAATTGGCCAATTCTGGCCTTAATCAGCCCAAAGGTGGCCAAGTTCAGCCCAAAGCAGCTCCAACTTGGCCAATTTCAGCCCAAATGTGTCCAATTTCAGCCCAAATGTGACCAATTTCAGCCCAGTTCAGCCCCAACTTGGCCACTTCCAGCCCAAACCAGCCCCAAATTGGCCAATTCTGGCCCAAATATGGCCAAGTTCAGCCCAAATGTGGCCAAGTTCAGCCCAAATCAGCTCCAACTTGGCCAATTTCAGCCCAAATGTGGCCAATTCTGGCCCTACTCAGCCCCAAATTGGCCAAATCCAGCCCAAATCAGCCCCAAATTGGCCAATTCTGGCCTTAATCAGCCCAAAGGTGGCCAAGTTCAGCCCAATTCAGCCCCAACTTGGCCAATTTCAGCCCAAATGTGTCCAATTTCAGCCCAAATGTGACCAATTTCAGCCCAGTTCAGCCCCAACTTGGCCAATTCCAGCCCAAATCAGCCAATTCTGGCCCAAATATGGCCAAGTTCAGCCCAAATGTGACCAATTTCAGCCCAAATGTGGCCAATTCTGGCCCTACTCAGCCCCAAATTGGCCAAATCCAGCCCAAATCAGCCCCAAATTGGCCAATTCTGGCCCAAATATGGCCAAGTTCAGCCCAAATGTGGCCAATTTCAGCCCAATTCAGCCCCAACTTGGCCAATTTCAGCCCAAATGTGACCAAGTTCAGCCCAAATCAGCTCCAACTTGGCCAATTTCAGCCCACACGGGGCAAATTCTGCCCTACTCAGCCCCAAATTGGCCAATTCCAGCCCAAATCAGCCCCAAATTGGCCAATTCTGGCCCTCATCAGCCCAAATATGGCCAAGTTCAGCCCAAATGTGACCAATCCTGTCCCTAATCAGCCCAAATGTGGCCAAGTTCAGCCCAAATGTGACCAATTTCAGCCCAGTTCAGCCTCAAATTGGCCAATTCCAGCCCAAATCAGCCCCAAATTGGCCAATTCTGTCCCTAATCAGCCCAAATGTGGCCAAGTTCAGCCCAAAGCAGCTCCAACTTGGCCAATTTCAGCCCAAATGTGGCCAATTCTGGTCCTACTCAGCCCCTAAATGGCCAATTTCAGTCCAAATCAGCCCCAGATTGGCCAATCCTGGCCCAAATCAGCCCAAATGTGGCCAATTTCAGCCCCAAAATGGCCAATTCCAGCCCAAATCAGCCCCAAACTGGCCAATTCTGGCCCAAATGTGGCCAAGTTCAGCCCAAATCAGCCTCAACTTAGCCAATTCTCACCCCACTGCCACCCAGGTTCGGCCAACTCCAGCCCAATTCGGCCCCAACTTGGCCAATTCCATCCCCAACCCAGCCCCAGGTTGGGGCCTCGAAGGCTCCAACGCAGGCCCCAAGGGGGCTCCAATTTGCAGCCCTTTTGGCCCCAAACTGCTGCAGTTTGAGCCCCAAAAGACTCCAGGTGGAGGTTTCCCACAGGATCCCCCAGGGGAGGGGTTGGGGGTCCCCGGGGGGGTTTTGGGGGGTCCTGCACTAACCTCCTCCCAGCAGAGGCAGCCGAGAGCCATCCTGCAGTCCACGCAGGCCCGGAGGGGGCTCCGGGGACAGCTCTGAGGGGATTTTGGGGGGTCCTGGAAGAGATCTAAGGGAGGATCTGAGGTGGTTTGTTTCGGGGGGGGGTGGTCTCCCGCACTGCCTCCCCCCACCCCCCCCAGCAAAGGCGGGAAGCGGCCTGAGGGAGCCGCCACGCCCGGGCCTTTTTCCCGCCTTTTTTCCTCACCCCCTTGCAGGACGCCGGGGCCGAGGCACCGCAGTAGCTCCGCCCCCCCCCGCCCTGAGAGTCATTTTCCATAGGCCGAGCGCCCGCGGCGCCAACCAATCAGAGGGCAGCGAGGGAAGAGCCCTCCTGCCACTGTCCACCACCGCTGCCCATCAAGGTGCGGGGGAGGCGGGGCGACGGGAGAGTTAGCCAATGAGAGGGCGCCAGCGGCTGAAGGGGCGTCGCTGATAGGCTGGTAAGTGTGAAGCGTGGGGGGGCAACCGGCAGGCAGCAGAGCGAGCGGGGTCGGACGAGGGATCTGGGGGTTTCTGAGAGGGGAAAGAGGAGAGAGGTGCCCAAAGGGGACCCGAACCTGGCGAGCGTGACGGAAGGTGTGGAAAAAGGGCCGAAAAAGAGCCAAAAAGGCCAAATCTGGCTCAGTTTGGGTCTCTCCAGGTGGCTGAGGGGATGTCGAGGCCTGCGGGCGGCCAGCGGAAGGCGGGAACCGAGGGTTAAAGGCTCCGCGCCCCGAGGGGGCAGAGCGGCGCTCGGCCTGGGGCGACTTTTCCCCTAGCAACCGCCTCGCATTCCGCAGCGCCGCGCCGGGATTTTTCTGATTGGCTGAACGCCGCCGGCGCTGGCCAATCGCAGCGGGACACGGGACCCTTGCCGTTGCCGCCCACCCAAGCGGAGCGGCTGGGGCCGTACCAAGTGTGGGTGGCGCGGGGGGGGGGGGTTGGGGTAAGCCCAAAGGGTTTCGAGGGGGTTCTGGGCCCTTTTGGGCGGCGTGTGGGGGCAGGAAGGGTCTGGGGAGACCCCGAGGATGCCGCTTAGGAGGAGCAGTTATGGGGTGGGGGTGAGGGCAGCGCGGAAGCGACACCCCCTTGGGTGTCATTCCCCCCCACACCCCTCAGGCAGTGTCCGCGGGCAGCGCAGTGCCGCGGGCCGGGCGGAAGTGAGGTGTCGCGCGCCGAGGCGCTTCCGGTTTGGTGGGGGGGGTGCGGCCGCGGCCTGAGGCGGCCGGGAGGGGGAAGCGGCAGCGGCGCCGGAGGGGCTCGGTCCGGGTGAGTCCCCCCCCGGGTGGGGAGGGGAGGGGGCGCGGAACGGGCACGACGGCAGCGGCCGAGGCTAGGGGGCGGCTCGGGGTGGGGGGCAGCTGGGGAGCGTATGGAGGGGGCCGGGGCGGAGTGTTGGGCCTGTGGTGGGGTATGGGAGGGGAGAGGGGGTGGGGAAAGGAGGAGAGGGAGGAGGTGGGGGCACAGGGTGTGGTGCACGGGGTCTTGGGGGCACAGGGTCTTGGGGGCACCAGAAGGATTGGGGGCACAGGGTCTTGGGGGCACAGGGGTGTGTGGGGCATGGGGTCTTGTGGGGGCACCTGAAGGGTTGGGGGGCCACAGTGGTGTGTGGGGCACAGGGTGTTGGGGGCTCAGAAGGGTGGGGGCACAGGGTCTTGTGGGGGCACAGGGTCTGGTGGGGGCACAGGGTCACAGGGGGGGCTCCAGAAGGGTGGGGGGCCCACAGGTGTGGGGCACCAGGTCTTGGGGGCTCCAGAAGGGTTGGGGGGCACAGGGGTGTGTGGGGCAAGAGGTCTTGGGGGCACCAGGTCTTGGGGGCATCTGAAGGGGGGGGGCACCAGAAGGGTTGGGGGCACAGGGGTGTGTGGGACAAGGGGTCTTGGGGGCACCAGAAGGGTTAGGGAGGGGCACAGGGGTGGGGGACAAGGGGTCTTGGGGGCACCAGAAGGGTTAGGAGGGGCACAGGGGTGTGTGGGACAAGGGGTCTTGGGGGGCACCAGAAGGGTTAGGGGGCACAGGGGTGTGTGGGGCACGGGGTCTTGGGGGGCACCCAGACAGATGCTGGGGGGGGGGGAAGCAGAGAGGTAAATGGGGAGCAGCTTGGAGCCATCAGAATCATTTGGGGGAGGCCACACTAATTCCTTCAGGGGTGGGAAAGTGACCCCCAGGGGACCCAGAGGTGCTGGGGGGGAAGGGAGGGGAAGTGCCGCCCCCAGGGGACAGGAAAGCGAAGCTGGGAGGAGGGGGTGGGGGAGAGGGAAGCTGCTGCCCAGCGCTGCCTTTGGCTAACGGAAGCTGCCTTGGGTTGTCCGGGGTGGGCTTTGTCCCGCTGGGGGGCGCTGCAGGCCGCCATGCTGTGCACGGCAGTGGTGATGGTCGGCAGCCTGGCGCTGACCAGCGCCGTGGTGGCTCATGCCTACTACCTGAAGCACCAGTTCTACCCCACCGTGGTGTACCTCACCAAGTCCAGCCCCAGCATGGCTGTGAGTGCCCCTGGGTGCTGCACTCATTGCTCCTTAATTGCTCCTTGATTATCACCTCCCAGCCCCCCAGACCCTGGGCTCCCTGCTTCCCTCCCCTCCCCTCCCCTGGGCTCCCTGCTTCCCTCCCCTCCCCTCCCCTGGGCTCCCTGCTTCCCTCCCCTCCCCTCCCCTGGGCTCCCTGCTTCCCTCCCTCCCTCCCCTGGGCTCCTGCTTCCTCCTCCCCTCCTGGGCTCCTGCTTCCTCCTCCCCTCCCCAGGGCTCCTGCTCCCCTCCCCTCCCCTGGGCTCCCTGCTTCCCTCCCCTCCCCTCCCCTGGGCGCCCTGCTTCCCTCCCCTCCCCTCCCCTGGGCTCCCTGCTTCCCTCCCCCCCTCCCTGGGCGCCCTGCTTCCCTCCCTCCTCTCCCTAGGGCTCCCTGATTCCTCCCCTCCCCAGGGCTCCCTGCTCCCCTCCCCTCCCCTCCCCTGGGCTCCCTGCTTCCCTCCCCTCCCCTCCCAGGGCTCCCTGCTTCCCTCCTCCTCCTCTCCCTGGGCTCCCTGCTTCCCTCCTCCCTGGGCTCCTGCTTCCCTCCCCTCCTCCTGGGCTCCTGCTTCCCTCCTCCCCTCCCTGGGCTCCCTGCTTCCTCCTCCCTCCCTGGGCTCCCTGCTTCCTCCTCCCCTCCCTGGGCTCCCTGCTTCCCTCCTCCCCTCCCTGGGCTCCTGCTTCCCTCCTCCTCCCCAGGGCTCCCTGCTTCCCTCCCTCCCTCCCCTCCCTGGGCTCCTGATTCCCTTTCTCCTCCCCAGGGCTCCTGATTCCCTTCCCCAACTCTCTTGGGACCCCCAAACTCTCTGGACCCCCTCCCAAACTTTCAGACCCCTCTAACTCTCCTGGGACCCCCAAACTGTCTGACCCCCAGATCTCCTGGGACCCCAAACTCTCTGGACCCTCTCCCAAACTTTCAGACCCCCCTCTAACTCTCCTGGGACCCCCAAACTCTTTGGACCCCAGATCTTCTGGGACCCCAAACTCTTTGGACCCCCAGATCTTCTGGGACCCCCAAACTCTTTGGACCCCCAAACTTTTGACCCCCAAACTCTTTGGACACTCCATCAAACTTTTGCACCCCCAACTCTCCTGGGAGCCCCAAACTCTCTGGACCCTCCCTCCCCCAAACCTGTCCCCCCCCAGACTCTTTGGTGTTCCTCCCCCCAAACCCTCTGGGACCCCCAAAAATCCCCTGTGTCCCCCCAACCTCTTTGGTCACCCCAACCTTCTGGTGTCCTCTCCCCCAATTGTTTACCCCTCCAACCTCCAGAGCCCTCCAAAAACCCTTGACCCCCAAACTCTTGCCTCCCATCCCCCAAAACTCAACACCTTGACCCCCAAACTCTTGGGGGCCCCCAGGGTCTCCCTAAACACCTTGCCAACCCCCAACTTTGGGGTGCCCCAAATCCCCTTCCCCACCCCCAAGAGCCCCTCCTGGGCACCTGCCAGAGCCTGAGGAGAGGCCTCCCTCTGGCTCCCTACCCCCCTGGCACCCTCCCCTCCTGCCCCCCACCCTTCCTGCTCCCCCCCCCAAACTTTGAGGACCCTGCCCCCCAATTCCTGTGTGTCCCCCCCCTTTAGGTGCTCTACATCCAGGCCTTTGTCCTGGTTTTCCTGCTGGGGAAGTTCATGGGGAAGGTTTTCTTTGGGCAGCTGAGGGCAGCAGAGATGGAGGTGAGTGAGGGGCAGGGTCCTGGGGGCAGGTCTGGGGGGGCCTGAGGAGCCACTTTTGGGGTGAATTTGGTCCTTTAGAGGCCTTGGGAGCCACTTTTGGGGTGAATCTGATCCTATTTGGTTCTTTAGAGGCTTTGGGAGCCACTTTTGGGGTGAATTTGGGCTCTTTGGGGCCACTTCTGGGGTGAATCTGATCCTATTTGGTTCTTTAGAGGCTTTGGGAGCCACTTTTGGGGTGAATTGGGACCCTTTGAGGCCATTCTTGGGGTGAATTTGGTCCTTCAGAGGCCTTGGGAGCCATTCTTGGGGTGAATTTGGATCCTTTGGAGCCACTTTTGGGGTGAATTTGGTCCTTTAGAGGCCTTGGGAGCCACTTTTGGGGTGAATCTGATCCTATTTGGTTCTTTAGAGGCTTTGGGAGCCACTTTTGGGGTGAATCTGATCCTATTTGGTTCTGTAGAGGCTTTGGGAGCCACTTTTGGGGTGAATCTGGGCTCTTTGGGGCCACTTTTGGGGTGAATCTGATCCTATTTGGTTCTTTAGAGGCTTTGGGAGCCACTTTTGGGGTGAATTGGGACCCTTTGAGGCCATTCTTGGGGTGAATTTGGTCCTTCAGAGGCCTTGGGAGCCATTCTTGGGGTGAATTTGGATCCTTTGGAGCCACTTTTGGGGTGAATTTGGTCCTTTAGAAGCCTTTGGAGCCACTTTTGGGGTGAATTTGGACCCCTTGGAGCCACTTTTGGGGTCAATTTGGACCCCTTGGAGCCACTTTTGGGGTCAATTTGGACCCTTTGGAGCCACTTTTGGGGTCAATTTGGACCCTGTAGGGGCCTTGGGAGCCACTTTTGGGGTGAATTTGGTTCTGTAGAGGCTTTGGGAGCCACTTTTGGGGTGAATTTGGACCCTTTGGAGCCACTTTTGGGGTGAATTTGGACCTTTAGAGGCCTTGGGAGCCACTTTTGGGGTGAATTTGGGCTCTTTGGAGCCACTTTTGGGGTGAATTTGGTCCTTTAGGGGCTTTGGGAGCCACTTTTGGGGTGAATTGGGACCCTTTGAGGCCATTCTTGGGGTGAATTTGGTCCTTCAGAGGCCTTGGGAGCCACTTTTGGGGTGAATTTGCACCCTTTGGAGCCACTTTTGGGGTGAATTTGGGCTCTTTGGGGCCACTTTTGGGGTGAATTTGGGCCCTTTAGAGGCCTTGGGAGCCACTTTTGGGGTGAATTTGGGTTCTTTGGAGCCATTCTTGGGGTGAATTTGGTCCTTTAGAGGCTTTGGGAGCCACTTTTGGGGGGAATTTGGGCTCTTTGGGGTGAATTTGGTCCTTTAGAGGCCTTTGGGGGTCGGTTTTGGGTTGATTTTGGTCCCTTCAGAGGCTTTTGGCCTCCTCTTGGGTCCATTTTTGACCTCTCAGGTTGCTTTGGCCTCCATTTTTGAGGCAATTTTAACCCTTCAGGCCCCTTTGGCTCCATTTTAATCCTATTGTCTCCATTTTTGGGTTGATTTTGAGCCTTTAGGTTCCTCTACCTCTACTTCTGAGGTGATTTTGGGTCCTTCAGAAGCTTTTCCCTCCGTTTTTGGCTCTGTTCTAACCCTCAGCCTCTTTTATCTCCACTTCTGGGTTGATTTTAACCCTTTAGGCTCTCCCAGCTCCACTTCTGAGGTGATTTTGGACCCTTTAGAGTCTTTTGGGTCCATTTTAACCTCTCAGCCTCTTTTATGTCCACTTTTAGCTTGATTTTAACCCTTTAGGCTCTCCCAGCTCCACTTCTGAGGTGATTTTGGACCCTTCAGAGTCTTTTGGGTCCATTTTAACCTCTCAGCCTCTCTCATCTCCACTTTCAGCTTGATTTTAACCCTTTAGGCTCTCCCAGCTCCACTTTTGAGGTGATTTTGGTTCTTTCAGAGTCTTTTGGGTCCATTTTAACCTCTCAGCCTCTTTTATGTCCACTTTTAGCTTGATTTTAAGCCTTTATGCTCTCCCACCTCCACTTCTGAGGTGATTTTGGACCCTTCAGAGTCTTTTGGGTCCATTTTAACCTCTCAGCCTGTCTCATCTCCACTTTCTGGTTGATTTTAACCCTTTAGGCTCTCCCAGCTCCACTTCTGAGGTGATTTTGGACCCTTCAGAGGCTTTTCTCTCCATTTTTGGCTCTGTTCTAACCCCCCAGCCTCTTTTATCTCAACTTTTAGCTTGATTTTAACCCTTTAGACTCTCCCAGCTCCACTTCTGAGGTGATTTTGGTTCTTTCAGAGTCTTTTGGGTCCATTTTAACCCCCTCAGCCTCTCTCACCTTCACTTTCAGGTTGATTTTAACTCTTTAGACTCTCCCAGCTCCCCTTCTGAGATGACTTTTGACCCTCCAGAACCCTCTCCCTCCCTTTCTGCCTCTGTTCCAACGCCCTCAACCTCTTTTTATCTCCACTCCTGGGTGGATTTTACCCCATCAGCCCCATTTTTCCCCCCCCCCTTTCCCATCCTCCAGGCTCAGGAGCCCCCCCCAGGCCCCTTGCCCTCACCTCCTTCCCTCCCCTCACCTCTTTCCCTCCCCTCAGCACCTCCTGGAGCGCTCCTGGTACGCAGTGACCGAGACCTGCTTGGCCTTCACCGTCTTCCGAGACGACTTCAGCCCTCGCTTCGTCGCCCTCTTCACCCTCCTCCTCTTCCTCAAGTGCTTCCACTGGCTGGCTGAGGACAGGGTGGACTTTGTGAGTGGGGGGTCTTGGGGAAGGGGGTTTGGAAAGGCCAAAAGGACCCAGCTGAAGCTTTCCCCCTCCTCTTTTCCCCCTGCAGATGGAGAGGAGCCCAAACATCTCCTGGCTCTTCCACTTCCGCATCGTCTGTGAGTGGCCTGGCAGGGGCCCAGCTCTGCTGCCTTCCCTCTGCTCTTAATTAGGGCCCCTCATTAAGGGCTTAATGAGGCTCTGCCCGGCCTGCCTCCCTGCTCAGGCTTCCTGGGGAGGGGAAAAACCAGCACCTGGCAGCTGGGGGAGGAGGAAAGAGGAGGGGTTGGGGGGGGGAGGAGGCCACCTGAGCTCGGCTCCAAGCGGGGCAGCTCCTCCTTAGCAGGGCTGCTTGATTAGCTCCTCGTTAACAGGGGGTGCTAATTAGCCCCCTGTTGAGCCCAGCTCTTGGAGGGGTTTGCTCCTCAGCTGGGAGCTGAAGGCTGCTCCTTTCCCCTCCCCCCTCCCTCCTCCCCCCTCCTCCCCTCCTTCCCTCCCTCCCCTCCTTCCCCCTCCTCCTTCCCCTCCCTCCCCCCTCCCTCCCTCCTTCCCCTCCTCCTCCCCCCCCTCCCCTCCTTCCCTCCCCTCCCCTCCTTCCTTCCCCTCCTCCTTCCCCTCCCCTCCCTCCTTCCCCTCCCTCCCCTCCTTCCCCTCCCTCCCTCCTCCCCTTCCCCTCCCCTCCCTCCTCCCCTCCTCCCTCCCTCCTTCCCCTCCCCTCCCCTCCTTCCCTCCCTCCCCTCCTCCCCCCTCCCCTTCCCCTCCCCTCCCCTCCTTCCCTCCCCTCCTCCCTTCCTCCCTCCCCTCCTTCCCCTTCCCTCCTCCCCTCCTTCCTCCTTTCCCTCCTCCCTCCTCCTCCCCTCCCCTCCTCCCTCCCCTTCCCCTCCCCCTCCCCCTCCCCTCCTCTTCTCCCCCCCCCTTCCTCATCCTCATGCTCCTCTTCCTCTCCCCCAGCCCTCATGCTGCTCCTGGCCATCTTGGACTTCCTCTTCGTCTCCCAGGCCTACCACAGCCTCCTCACCCGGGGAGCCTCAGTCCAGCTGGTCTTTGGCTTTGAGGTAAGGCAGAGAGGGATGGGAAGAAAGAGAGAGGCCCTGCCCCTGGCCAGCCCCCTGGTGCCCCCCCGGGCCGGGTCCCAGCGGGCTGTGTGCTGCCCCCTGCCGGCAGTACGCGGTGCTGCTGACCATGGTGCTGACCACCTGCATCAAGTACGTGCTGCACGCCCTGGACCTGCAGAGCGACAACCCCTGGGACTCCAAGGCTGTCTACATGCTCTACACAGAGCTGCTCACAGGTGCCTCCTGCCCTCCCCCTCCCCTGCCTCCCTTCCCCCCCCCCCCTCCTCCTTTCCCCCTCTCCCCCTCCCTGCCTCCCTTTCCCCACTCCCCCTCCCCTGCCTCCTTTTCCCCCCTTTCCCATTCCTGCCTCCTTTCCCCTCCCCTGCCTCCCTCTTTCCTCCTCCTGCCTCCCTCTTTCCCCCTCCCTGCCTCTCCCTCTTTCCCCCTCCCCTGCCTCCTCTTCCCCCTCCCCCTGCCTCCTCTTCCCCTCCCTGCCTCCTCTTTCCTCCTGCCTCCCTCTTCCCCCTCCCCTGCCTCCCTCTTTTCCTCCCTGCCTCCCTCTTTCCCCCTCCCCTGCCTCCCTCTTTCCCCCTCCCCTGCCTCCCTCTTCCCCTCCTGCCTCCCTCTTCCCCTCCCCTGCCTCCCTCTTTCCCCCTCCCCTGCCTCCCCCCCCTCCCCTGCCTCCCTCTTTCCCCCTCCCTGCCTCCCTCTTTCCCCCTCCTGCCTCCTCTTTCCCCTCCTCCCCTGCCTCCCTCTTTCCCCTCCTCCCTGCCTCCCTCTTTTCTCCTCCCTGCCTCCTCTTTCCTCCTCCCCTGCCTCCCTTTTTCCCTCCTCCCCTGCCTCCCTCTTTCCCCTCCTCCTGCCTCCTCTTTCCCCTCCTCCCCTGCCTCCTCTTTCCCCTCCTCCCCTGCCTCCTCTTTCCCCTCCCCTGCCTCCCTCTTTCCCTCCTCCCTGCCTCCCTCTTTCCCTCCTCTCTGCCTCCCTCTTTCCCCTCCTCCCCTGCCTCCTCTTTCCCCCTCCCTGCCTCCCTCTTTCCCCCCCCTGCCTCCTCTTTCCCCTCCTCCCTGCCTCCCTCTTTCCCCTCCTCCCCTGCCTCCTCTTTCCCCTCCTCCCCTGCCTCCTCTTTCCCCCCTCCCCTGCCTCCCCTTTCCCCTCCCCTGCCTCCTTCTCCCCCTCCCCTGCCTCCTTCTCCCCCTCCCCTGCCTCCTTCTCCCCCTCCCTGCCTCCTTCTCCCCCCTCCCTGCCTCCTGCCCTCCCCTGCCTCCTGCCTCCTTTCCCCTCCCCTGCCTCCCTTTCCCCCACCCCTCCTTAACCTTTGGTTTGGTTAAGTCTTGGTCTTGGTTGAACCTTGGTTTGTGCTTGGCCCTGATTGGGTTGGGGCTTGGTCCTGGCTTGGCCATGGTTGGGGCTTGGCCATGGTTGGGTTGGGGCTTGGCCTTGGCTTGGCCATGGTTGGGTTGGGCTGGGGCTTGGCCATGGTTGGGTTGGGGCTTGGCCCTGGTTGTTGGGTTGGGGCTTGGCCTTGGCTTGGTCATGGTTGGGTTGGGCTGGGGCTTGGCCATGGTTGGGCTGGGGCTTGGCCCTGGTTGGGTTGGGTTGGGGCTTGGCCTTGGCTTGGTCATGGTTGGGTTGGGCTGGGGCTTGGCCCTGGTTGGGCTGGGGCTTGGCCCTGGTTGGGTTGGGTTGGGGCTTGGCCTTGGCTTGGCCATGGTTCGGCTTGGCCCTGGTTGGGTTGGGCTTGGTCCTGGCTTGGTCATGGTTGGGTTGGGGCTTGGCCTTGGCTTGGCCATGTTTGGGTTGGGTTGGGCTGGGGCTTGGCCATGGTTGGGTTGGGGCTTGGCCCTGGTTGGGTTGGGTTGGGGCTTGGCCTTGGCTTGGCCATGGTTGGGTTGGGGCTTGGCCTTGGTTGGGTTGGGTTGGGGCTTGGCCTTGGCTTGGCCATGGTTGGGTTGGGGCTTGGCCCTGGTTGGATTGGGTTGGGGCTTGGCCTTGGCTTGGCCATGGTTGGGTCTTGCTCTTGCCCAGGGCTCGCTCTTGGCCTTGCCCATGGCCTGGCCTTGCCCAGCTGGCCTGGCAGCCCCCTGCCCAGCCCTGGCAGCCCAGCCCTGAGCCCCCTGCCCAACCCTGAGCCCCCTGCCCCCCGTGCTGCCCCCCAGGCTTCATCAAGGTGCTGCTCTACATGGCCTTCATGACCATCATGATCAAGGTCCACACCTTCCCCCTCTTCGCCATCCGCCCCATGTACCTGGCCATGAGGTGAGACCCCTGGGGGCCACCCCCACAGCCTGGGGGCCACCACTGGGGGGACTGGGAGGCCACCACCACCTCCTAGTGGCCACCACAGTGACCTGGAGGTCACCACTGTGGCTTGGAGGCCACCACCATGGGGCTGGTGGCCACCTCCATGCCCTGGGGGCCACCACCATGACTTGGAGGTCACCATCATGACCTGGGTGCCACCACTGTGGGGCTTGGTGGCCACCTCCAGGCCCTGGGGGCCACCACTGTGGGGACTGGGAGGCCACCACCATGTCCTAGTGGCCACCACTGGGGGGCTGGGAGGCCACCACCACCTCTTAGTGGCCACCACAGTGACCTGGAGGTCACCACTGTGGCTTGGAGGCCACCTCCAGGGGCTGGGGGCCACTGCCATGACTTGGAGGTCACCATCATGACCTGGAGGCCACCACCATGGGGCTGGTGGCCAACTCCACACCCTGGTGGCCACCACCATGACTTGGAGACTACCTCCATGCCCTGGTAGCCACCACCATGACTTGGTGGCCATCTCCATGCCCTGGGTGCCACCTCCACACCCTGGTAGCCACCACCATGACTTGGAGACCACCTCCATGCCCTGGGTGCCACCTCTCTGGGGCTGGTGGCCACCTCCATGCCCTAGTAGCCACCACCATGACTTGGAGACCACCTCCAGGCCCTGGGTGCCACCTCCCTGGGGCTGGTGGCCACCTCCATGCCCTAGTAGCCACCACCATGACTTAGAGACCACCTCCAGGCCCTGGTGGCCACCACCATAGGGCTGGTAGCCCCCTCCACGCCCTGGTAGCCACCTCCCTGACTTGGAGACCATCTCCATGGCCTGGTAGCCACCACCATGGGGCTGGTGGCCACCTCCACACCCTGGTGGCCACCACCATGCCCTGGGTGCCACCACCATGACTTAAAGGTCACAATCATGACCTGGAGGCCACCACTGTGGGGCTGGTGGCCACCTCCATGCCCTGGTAGCCACCACTATGACTTGGAGACCATCTCCATGCCCTGGTGGCCACCTCCCTGGGGCTGGGGCCACCACCATGACTTGGTGGCCACCTCCAGGCCCTGGTAGCCACCACCATGACTTGGTGACCATCTCCAGGCCCTGGGTGCCACCTCCACACCCTGGTGGCCACCTCCATGCCCTGGTAGCCACCTCCCTGGGGCTGGTAGCCACCTCCACACCCTGGTAGCCACCACCATGACTTGGAGACCATGCCCTGGGTGCCACCACCATGACTGGGAGGTCACCATCATGACCTGGAGGCCACCACCATGGGGCTGGTGGCCACCTCCACGCCCTGCTGGCCACCTGCCCGGGGTTGGTAGCCAGCAGGAGCTGTCCTGCTGCAGGCAGTTCAAGAAGGCTGTGACCGATGCCATCCTGTCCCGCAGAGCCATCCGCAACATGAACACCCTGTGAGTGCCAGCCTGGGGCTGCCCCTGCCCCCCTGGGGCTGTGCCACCCCCTGGGGCTGTGCCACCCCCTGCCCCTGCCCCCCGGGCCTCTGCCACCCCCCGGGCCTCTGCCACCCCCTGCCCCTGCCCCCCGGGCCTCTGCCACCCCCTGGGGATGTGCCACCCCCTGGCACTGCCCCCCGGGCCTCTGCCACCCCCTGCCCCTGCCCCCAGCCCTCTGCCTCCACCCCTGGGATGCCACCCCTGCCCCTGCCCCCAGCCCTCTGCCACCCCCTGGGGCTGCCCCCCGGGCCTCTGCCACCCCCTGGGGATGTGCCACCCCCTGCCCCTGCCCCCCAGCCCTCTGCCACCCCCTGGGGTGCCCAAAGGGGAGGGGGAGAGGGGGAGGAGGAGGGGGAAAGGGGAGGGGGGAGGAAGGGCATCTTGGCATCTGCCAGCCTTGGAGTGCCCCTTGGTGCCCACCCCCACCCCCTGGTGCCCACCATCCCCCTCTGACCACCCCTGGTGCCCACCATCCCTCTTTGACCACCCCCTGGTGCCCATCCCCCCTTTCTGGTGCCCCTTTGACCACCTAGTGCCCACCACCACCCCCTGGTGCCCACCACCCCCCTTTGACAACTTCCTGGTGCCCACCACCACCCTCTGGTGCCTATTTGACCACCCCCTGGTGCCCATCCCCCCCTTCTGGTGCCCCTTTGCCCTCCCTGGTGCCCCTCCCCCCCCTCTGGTGCCCCTTTGCCCTCCCTGGTGCCCACCACCCCCTTCTGGTGCCCCCTTTGCCCACCCTCTTGGTGCCCCTTTGCCCTCCCTGGTGCCCATGACCCCCTTCTGGTGCCCACCCCCACCCTTGGAACACCCCCTGGTGCCCCCCCCCTTCTGGTGCCCCTTTGCCCTCTCTGGTGCCCCTCCCCCTTCTGGTGCCCCTTTGCCCTGCCTGGTGCCCATCACCCCCTTCTGGTGCCCCTTTGCCCTGCCTGGTGCCCCTCCCCCCCTTCTGGTGCCCCTTTGCCCTCCCTGGTACCCCTCACCCCCTTCTGGTGCCCCTTTGCCCTGCCTGGTGCCCCTCCCCCCCTTCTGGTGCCCCTTTGCCCTCCCTGGTACCCCTCACCCCCTTCTGGTGCCCCTTTGCCCTCCCTGGTGCCCACCACCCCCTTCTGGTGCCCCCTTTGCCCACCCTCTTGGTGCCCCTTTGCCCTGCCTGGTGCCCCTCCCCCCCCCGGTGCCCTTCGCCCTCCCCCCCCCGGCGTTGGCAGCCCCGGGGGGGGGTGAGGGGCGGGCCCTGGCGCTGGCAGTGCCCTGCCTGATGCCCCTTTGCCCGCTGGCCCTGCCCTGGCACAGCTACCCTGACGCCAGCCCCGAGGAGCTGCAGGCCATGGACAACGTCTGCATCATCTGCCGGGAGGAGATGCTCAGCGGCGCCAAGCGCCTGCCCTGCAACCACATCTTCCACACCAGGTGGGCCCCAGGGCCTTCCTCCCCCTCCTCCTCTCCTCCTCCTCCTCTCCCTCCTCCTCCTCCTCCTCCTCCCTCCCTCCTCTCCCTCCTCTCCCTCTCCCTCCTCTCCTCCCTCCCTCCTCCTCCTCCTCCCTCCTCCTCCTCCCCTCCCTCCTCCTCCTCCTCTCCCTCCTCCTCCTCCCTCCCTCCCCCTCCCCTCCCTCCTCCTCCTCCTCCCCTCCCTCCTCCTCCCCCTCCCTCCTCCTCCCCTCCCCCTCCTCCCCTCCTCCTCCCCCTCCTCCTCCTCCCTCCTCCTCCTCCCCTCCCTCCTCCTCCTCTCCTCCTCCTCCCCCCCCTCCTCCTCCCCTCCCTCCTCCTCCCCTCCCTCCTCCTCCCCTCCCTCCTCCCTCTCCCTCCTCCTCCTCCCCTCCCCTCCTCCCTCCTCCTCTCCCTCCTCCTCCTCCCCTCCTCCTCCTCCTCCCTCCTCCTCCTCCTCCCTCTCCTCCTCTCCCTCCTCTCTCCTCCTCCTCCTCTCTCCTCCTCCTCCTCCTCCTCTCCCTCCTCTCCTTCCCTCCCCCTGCTCCCCTCCTACTCTCCTTTCTCCTCTTCCTCCTCCTCCTTCTCCTCTTCCTCTTTCTCCTCTTTCTCCTCCTCCTTTCCTCCTCCTTCTTCTTCTCCTCCTCCTCTTTCTCCTCCTTCTCCTTCTCCTTTCCTTCTCCTTCTCCTTCTCCTCCTCCCTCTCATCCTTTACTTCCTCCTCTTTTCTTCTTCTGCTTCATCTTTTCCTCTTTTGTTGTCTTTATCTTCTTCACTTTCTTTGCTTTGATGTTTTTGTTCTCCTCCCCCTCCCCTCCCCCTCCCCTCCCCTCCTCCTCCCCCTCCTCCTCCCCTGCCTTCCTCCCCTCCTCTCCTCCTCCTCACCTCTCCCCTCTGTCCCCCAGCTGCCTGCGCTCGTGGTTCCAGCGCCAGCAGACCTGCCCCACCTGCCGCATGGACGTGCTGCGGGCAGCCCTGCCCCCCCAGCCCCCCCCGGAGCCCCCCCAGCAGGGCCCTGCCCAGCAGCAGCCACAGCCCCCCCCGGGCCCCCAGCCCCCCAACTGTGAGTCACTGCCGGCCGCCAGGGGGCAGCAGGGAGCAGGAGGGGGCAGCAGGGGGCAGAAGGGAGCAGGAAGGGAACAGGAAGGGGCAGCAGGGGGCAGGAAGGGGCAGCAGGGAGCAGGGAGCAGGGAGGGGCAGGAAGGGGCAGGGAGGGGCAGCAGGGGGCAGGAAGGGGCAGGGAGGGGCAGGGAGGGAGCAGGGAGGGGCAGCAGGGGGCAGGAAGGGGCAGGAAAGGGCAAAAAGGGGCAGGAAGGGGCAGCAGGGGGCAGGGAGGGGCAGCAGGGAGCAGGAAGGGGCAGGGAGGGGCAGGGAGGGGCAGCAGGGAGCAGGAAAGGGCAAAAAGGGGCAGGAAGGGGCAGCAGGGGGCAGGAAGGGGCAGAGGGGGCAGGAATGGAGATTTTGGGGTCAGTTTGGGGCATTTTGGGGTAATTTGGGGTGAGTTATGACGATCTTGAGTCACTTTGGGTCATTCCTGGCCACTTTTGGCCCTTCCAGCCCTGCTGGCACCCCCCTGGTGCCCTGGCACCACCTCCCCATCCCCCCCCAGGTGCCAGGCCTCTCCTCACCAGGTCTTTGTTCTTCCTCTCCCCTCCCCTGCAGTTCCCCAGGGGCTGCTTCCTCCCTTCCCCCCTGGGCTCTTCCCCTTCTGGCCCCCAGCTGGGCCCTTCCCACCGGCTCCTGCTGCCCAAGCCCCAGCTGGCACCGAGGGAGCTGCCAGCGGCCCTGGCACTGCCACAGGTGAGTCCCCCCCCAGCCCCTGCTCTGCTGCCCCCCAGGGTGGGGTTGGGGCCCCCCAGGTTGGGTCTGGGGCCCCCCAAGTTGGCTTTGGGTGCACCCCAGTGTGACTTTGGGGTCCCCAGGTTGGGTCTTCTGCCCCCCAGGTTAGGCATTGGTGCCCCCCAGGTTAGGCTTTGGGGTCCCCAGGTTGGCTTTGGTGCCCCCCAGGGTGGCTTTGGTGCCCCCCAGGTTGGCTTTGGTACCCCCAGGTTGGGTCTGGTGCCCCCCAGGTTGGCTTTGGTGCCCCCCAGGTTGGCTTTGGTGCCCCCCAGGTTGGATCTGGTGCCCCCCAAGTTGGGTTCTGTGCCCCCCAGGGTGGGTTCTGTGCCCCCAGGGTGGGTTCTGTGCCCCCCAGGGTGGGTTCTGTGTCCCCAGGTTGGGTCTGGTGCCCCCCAGGGTGGGCTTGGTGCCCCCACACTGGTGCTGCCAGCCCCCCCATGTCCCCCTCCCCCACTTTTTTATCCCCCCCAGGCTCCAGGACCCCTGATGCCTCCAGCACCCCCCAGGACCCCTCAGGCACTGTGCCAGGGCTGCCCTTCCCCCCCCCGTGGCTGGGCATGGCCTGGCCCCCCCTGCTGGGTGAGCTCTTGGGGGGCACCTCCTGGGGGCTCCCCTGGGCTTTGGGGGGGGGCTCCAGGGCTGCCTCCTGCAGCTTGGAGGGGGTTGGGGCCTGGGGGGATTGGGATTTGGGGGTCTGGGGCTTGGGGGTCTGGGGGAATTGGGATGGGGGTTGGGGTTTGGGGGTCTGGGGGTTGGTTTCTGGGGGTTGAGGTGTTGGGGTCTGGGAGGGTTGGGGTGTGGGGTCCGGGAATTGGGGTCTGGGGGTTTGGGGTTTGGGGGTCAAGGGTTTGGGGGTCTGGGGTTGGGGTCTGGGGGTTGGGCTGTGGGGATCTGGGAGGGTTGGGGTCTGGGTGGTTTGGGGTTTGGGGTCAAGGGTTGGGGTCTGGGAGGATTGGGGTCGGGGGCTGGGTTTGGGGGTCTGGGATTGGGGTGTGGGAGCTGGGGTTTGGGGGTTGGGGTATGGGGGTCTGGTCTGGGGGTTGGGGTCTGGGGGGCTACAGTCTGGGGGTTGGGAGGTGGGGTCAAGGGGGTTGGGGTGTGGGGGTTACAGTCTGGGGGTTGGGGGTAGGGGCCTGGGGGTTGGGGTGTGGGGTTACAGTCTGGGGGTTGGGGGTAGGGGTCCAGGGGGATTAGCGTTTGGGGTCTGGGAGGAGTGGAGTGGGGAGGTTGGGGTTTTGGGGGTTGGGGTTTGGGGTCTGGGAGGATTGGGGTCTGGGGGTTGGGGTCTGGGAGGATTAGGGTCTGGGGGCTTGAGTTTGGGGTCTGGGGGTGGGGTTTGGGGCTCTGGGAGGATTGGGGTCTGGGGGTTGGGTTTGGGGGTCTGGGGGTTGGGGTGTAGGGGGTGGGGTCTGGGGTCTGAGGGGGTTGGGGTGTGGGGGTTGGGAGGTAGGGGTCAGGGGGTATTAGGGTTTGGTCTGGGGTCTGAGGGGGTTGGTCTCTGGGGTTGGCAGTCTGGGGGGTTGGGAGGTTGGGGTCAGGGGAGTTGGGGGGTCTGGGGGGGGTCTGGGGGTTGGGGTCTTTGGGGGTTGGGGTTTGGGGTCTGGGGTCTGGGGGTTGGGTCTGGGAGGATTGGGGTCTGGGGGTTGAGGTTTGGGGGTCTGGGGGTTAGGGTCTGGGAGGGGGGTCTGGGGGTTGAGGTTTGGGAGCTGGGGTTAGGGTCTGGGGGTTGGGGTTTGGGGTCTGGGGGTTGGGTTTTGGGGGTCTGGGGGTCTGGGGTGTGGGGAGGTTGGGGTTTGGGAGGTTTGGGGTCTGGGAGGTTGGGGTCTGGGGGTTAGGGGGTCTGGGGGTTGGGTCTGGGAGGATTGGGGTCTGGGGGTTGAGGTTTGGGGAGCTGGGGGTTAGGGTCTGGGGGGGTTGGGGTCTGGGGGTTGGGGTCAGGGGGGGTTGGGGTTTGGGGGTCTGGGGGGGTCGGTCTCCGGGGGTCAGGGGGGGCAGGGAGTGGGGGCTGGGAGGGGGAGCTCTGAGCGTGCCCTTGGCCCCCCCAGGCCTGCCCCCCATGCCGCTGCCCCCCGCCGGCTTCTCCGGGCTGACGGCCGAGGAGCTGCAGGCGCTGGAGGGGCAGGAGAGGCAGCACCTGGCGGCCAGGCTGCAGTGCCTGCAGAACATCCACACCCTGCTGGACGCTGCCATGCTGCAGATCAACCAATACCTCACCGTCCTGCAGCACCACAGGTACCCGGGGGGGGGCTGCCAGGGGGCAGGGAGGGCTGGGAGGGGGCACTGGGGGCAGGGGTGATGGGAGGGGGCACTGGGGGCAGGGGAGGGCTGGGAGGGGCACTGGGGGCAGGGGAGGGCTGGGAGGGGCACTGGGGGCAGGGGGAGAGCTGGGAGGGGGCACTGGGGGCAGGGGGAGTGATGGGAGGGGGCAGTGGGGGCAGGGGGAGTGCTGGGAGGGGGCAGTGGGGGCAGGGGGGGCTGGGAGGGGGCACTGGGGGCAGGGGAGAGCTGGGAGGGGGCACTGGGGGAGGGGGAGTGGGATGGGGGGGCAGTGGGGGTGGGGGCTGGGGGCAGGGGAGGGCTGGGAGGGGGCACTGGGGGCAGGGGGAGGGCTGGGCACTGGGGGGCAGGGGAGGGCTGGGAGGGGGGGGCAGGGGCACTGGGGGCAGGGGAGTGATGAGAGGGGGCAGTGGGGGCAGGGGAGAGGAGGGGCAGTGGGGGGCACTGGGGGCAGGGGGAGAGCTGGGAGGGGGCACTGGGGGCAGGGGGAGTGATGGGAGGGGGCAGTGGGGGCCCTCAAGTTGCCCCCAGTTTACCTCAGTGGCCCCAGCTTGGCCTCAGTTGCCCCCAGCATGACCTCAGTTGCCCCCAGACTGGAGGCCTTGGCTCACTCTGCTCTCCCCACAGCCCTCGGCCCAGCCCTGCCCCAGAGCCTGGCACCGCTCCAGGCCCTGCCACCGGTGAGTGCCCCCCCTGGGGGGGGCTGGGGGAGTCATTGGTGCCCCCCAGACCTCCCCCTGTGCCCCTTGGTGCCCCCCCAGGTGCTCTTTGATGCCCCTCAGTCCTTCCCTGTGCCCTTTGGTGCCCCCCAGGCCTCCCCCTGCTGCCCCCCAGACCTCCCCCTGTGCCCTTTGATGCTTCCCCTGTGCCCCTTGGTGCCCCCCAGACCTCCCGCAGTGCCCTTTGGTGCCACCCAGTCCCTCCCTGTGCCCCTTGGTGCTTCCCTGATGCCCCTTGGTGCCCCCCTGTCCCTTCCTGTGCCCCTTGGTGCCCCCCCAGGTGCCCTTTGATGCCCCTCAGTCCCTTCCTGTGCCCCTTGGTGCCCACCCTGGTGCCCCCTGGTCCTTCCCTGTGCCCTTTGGTGCCCCCCAGACCTCCCCCTGTGCCCTTTGGTGCCACCCAAATCCTTTTCTGTGCCCCTTAGTGCCCCCCCTGGTACCCTTTGGTGCCCCCCCGGTACCCTTTGGTGCCCCCAGTCCCTCCCCTTGGTGCCCCCCAGTCCCTCCCTGTGCCCCTTGGTGCCCCCCCAGGTGCCATTTGATGCCCCCTGGTCCTTCCCTCATGCCCCTTGATGCCCCCCTAACCTCCCCCTGGTGCCCTTTGGTGCCCCCAAACCTCACCTGGAGCCTTTCCCCTCCCCCAGCTCCCCCAGCCCCTCCCAGCGCCGCTGAGGGAGGAGAGGAAGAGGAAGAGGAAGAGGAAGTGGCGGAGGGGGCGGCGGGGCCGGGGGAGGAGCCGGACACAGCCGAGCTGCGCCGCCGCCGCCTCCAGAAGCTGGGGTCCCCCCCTGCTGCCCCCCATTGACCCCCACCCCCCGGGGGTGGGAAGCAGGAAGTGGGGAAAGGGAGGCCCTGGAGCTTCCCCCTCCCCCCCCCACCCCCCAATTCTGCCTCTTCTGGCCCCCAAAACCCCCCCAGCAGGGGGCGGGGCCTGAACTGGCGCCGAGGCCACGCTGCCTGGGCTGCTGCCATGCTACTTCCCCTCCCCCCATCCACTTCCTCCCCTGCTTCCCCCTCATTTCCTCCCTATTTCCCCTCTCCTTTCCTTCCCATTTCCCTCTTCTCCCCATCCTCCCCCACTTCCTTCTCAGTTTGCTTCCTCTTTCCCTCTCATTTCCCCCCACTTCCTTCTCAGTTTCCTTTCTCTTCCTCCCACTTCCCCCTCCCTCCCCAACCAGTTCCTTCCCCTTTCCCCCGCCACTTCCTCCTCCCACTTTCCCCCCACCCAAGCTCAGCAGTGTTAACAACTCTGGCACAGCCACTTGGTCCTCATTGGCCTTGGTTGGCAATCATTGGCCTTGGTTGGCCACCATTGGACACCATTGGTCTTGGTTGGCCTTGGTTGGCCACCATTGGACACCATTGGACACCATTGGCCACCATTGGCCTTGGTTGGCCAACATTGGTCTTGATTGGTCACCATTAGTCTTGGTTGGCCTTGGTTGGCCACTATTGGTCTTGGTTGGCCACCATTGGCCACTATTGGTCTTGGTTGGCCACCATTGGCCACCATTGGCCACTATTGGTCTTGGTTGGCCACCATTGGCCACTATTGGTCTTGGTTGGCCTTGGTTGGCCTTGGATGGCCACCATTGGCCTTGGATGGCCTTGGATGGCCACCATTGGCCTTGGTTGGCCATTGTGGGTCCTGGCTGGCCACCCTTGCCCATTCCTGGCCACCCTTGCCCACTTTTGGCCACTTTGGGGCCACTTCTGCTCCCTTCTGCCCAGCTCCAGCTCTTTATTGCCCCCTCCCCACCACGCCCCCACCTTTTGCCCCTCCTCCAGCCCCGCCCCGCCCCAGCCCCACCCTGGCTCCGTTGCCACCCTCAGTGCCTCTTACGACCCAAAAGGGCTTCCTGGAGCCCCAAAATCTCAGGGATTGACCCCAAAGCTGCGGTGGGAACCCCAAAGCCAGCGAGGGGCAAGGGGGGGAGGGGCTGAGCTGAGCCCTTTCTGGTCCCTTTCTGGTCCTTTTTGCCCCATTTTGATCCTTTCTTGCCCCCTTTTTGCCCCTTTTGCCCCCATTCTGCCCACTTTTGGTCCTTTTGCCCTTTTCTCTCCCTTTTTGCCCCATTTTGATCACTTTTTGCCCCTTTTTGCCCCTTTCTTGCCCTTTTTGCCCCTTTTTGCCTGTTTTTGTTCCTTTTGCCCTTTTCTCTCCCTTTTTGCCCCATTTTGATCCTTTTTTTGCCCCTTTTGCCCCCATTTTGCCTGGTTTTATTTCTTTTGCCCTTTTCTCTCCCTTTTTTGCCCCATTTTGATCACTTTTTGCCCCTTTCTTGCCCCTTTTGACCCTTTTCTGCCCAGTTTTGGTTCTTTTGCCCTTTCCTCTCCCTTTTTGCCCCATTTTGATCCCTTTCTTCCCCTTTTTGCCCCCTTTTGCCCCATTTCTGCCCCTTTTTGCTCCTTTCTTCCCCTTTTCAGTTCCTTTTACCCTTTCCTGTCCATTTTTGCCCCATTTCCATCCCTTGCCCATTTTTGCTCCTTTTCCCCTCCTTTTCCCCTCCTTTTCCCCTCCTTTTCCCCTCCTTTTCCCCTCCTTTTCCCCTCCTTTTCCCCTCCTTTTCCCCTCCTTTTCCCCTCCTTTTCCCCTCCTTTTCCCCTCCTTTTCCCCTCCTTTTCCCCTCCTTTTCCCCTTCCCTCCCCCTTCCCTCCCCCTTCCCTCCCCCTTCCCTCCCCCTTCCCTCCCCCTTCCCTCCCCCTTCCCTCCCCCTTCCCTCCCCTTCCCTCCCCTTCCCTCCCCTTCCCTCCCCCTTCCCTCCCCTTCCCCCCTTCCCTTCCCTTCCCCCTTCCCCTTCCCTTCCTCCTCCCCTTCCCTTCCTCCTCCCCTCCCTTCCTCCTCCCCCTCCCTTCCCCTCCCCCTCCCCTTCCCCTCCCTTTCCCTTCCCCTTCCCTTCCCCCTTTTCCCCCTCCCTTCCCTCCCCCTTCCCCCTCCCTTCCTCCCCTTCCCTCCCTTCCCCTCTCCCCTTCCCTCTTTCCCCCCCTTTTTGTGGCTATCTTTTTTGGGGTGCATTTCCTTCCTTTCAGGGCTGTTGGATCCTCCCAAATCTGTTTATTTTCCCCCCAAAACCGCCATCAACTTCTTCCCTTTGCCCCCAGGGCTGCCTCTGACTTTTATTTAATTTGTAAATAATTTGTACAAAGTTGTAAATAAAGGCAAAAAAAAACCCAACTGAGGCAGGCAGAAGGCTGCCAGGAGCCGCTCTAGGCCCTGCCTGGGGCCTCTCTATGCTCCTCCAGGCCTCCACTCTGCCCCTTCCCAGCTTCTCTATGCTCCTCCAGCCCCCAGGGACCACTCTGCCCCACCCCTTCCATCCTCTCTATGCTCCTCCAGCCCCCCAGGGACCATTCTGTGCCAACCTGAGACCCCCCCCAGGACCAACCTGAGACCCCCCCAAGGCCAGCCTGAGACCCCCCCCAGAGCCAGCCTGAGATCCCCCCAGGGCCAACTTGAGACCCCCAGCGCCAGCCTGAAGACCCCCAGGGCCAGCCTGAGACCCCCAGGGTCAACCTGAGACCCCAGGGCCCAGACCCCCAGGGCCAACTGAGACCCCCAGCGCCAGCCTGAGACCCCCAGGGCCAACCTGAGACCCCCCAAGAGCCAACCTGAGAACCCCCAGAGCCAACCTGAGACCCCCCCCAGGGTCAACCTGAGACCCCCCCCAGGGCCAACCTGAGACCCTCCCCAGAGCCAACCTGAGACCCCCTAAGAGCCAACCTGAGAACCCCCAGCGCCAACCTGAGACCCCTAAGAGCCAACCTGAGAACCCCCCCAGAGCCAACCTGAGACCCCTCCCAGGGCCAACCCGAGACCCCCCCGGGCCAGCCCTATCGCTGCGGGTATGGGAATGCGGCTGCAGTTCCTGCTGCCGGCCAGCAGGTGACGCAGTGCGCTACGAGCCGCACACTGCTGCCCGCTCGCCCCCTCCCGCGGGAGCTCCCTGCGCGCCCTCCTCTCGCCCCGCCCACTTCCGGTCTCTCCTTCCCGGCCACTTCCGGTCGCCGGCTGCGCGCCTGCGCCCTGCGCCTGGCGGCAAGATGGCTGCCGAGGGGCCCGAGGCGCCGGGCAGCCCCGGCCCGGGGAGGGCTGAGGGAGCCTTGGGGGACGGCGGCGATGGCGGCGTAGGGGCTCCCGGTGAGAGGGGAGAGAGGCCTGGGGAGCTCCGGGGAGGCAGAGGCCTGGGGGAGAGTCAAAGGGTCGCGAGTTGCGGGGGGGGGCGGAAGGGGGCAGAGGGCTCCGGGGAGGCTCCGGGGGGCGGAAGGGGGCAGAGGGCTCGGGAGGCTCCTGGGGGCGGAAGGGGGCCTGGGAGGCTCGGGGGGCGGAAGGGGGCAGAGGGCTCGGGAGGCTCCCGGGGGCGGAAGGGGGCAGAGGGCTCCGGGGAGGCTCTGGGGGCGGAAGGGGGAGGGCTCTGGGGGGCTCCGGGGGGCGAAAGGGGCAGAGGGCTCAGGGGAGGCTCGGGAGTCCTTGTGGGGGGCTCTGGGCAAGGGGGTCAGGGGTCGGGAGGCCTCCTGGGGGTTCGAGGCGCTGGGGAAGCAGGAGGGGCCTGGGGTCGGGGTCCCTGGGGGAGGTCCGGGAAGGGTCCTGGGGGGTCCCAGGATGGGTCCCTGGGGGGTCCCAGGGGTCCCAGGATGGGTCCCAGGGAGGGTCCCAGGAAGGCTCTGAGGGAGGAGGCCTGGGGGAGGCTCGGGACAGGGGGGAGGTCCTTCCCCATTACTAACTCTCTCTCTTCCTGTCCCCACCCCTGCAGCCCCTCCTCCTGAATTCCCCCAACCCCCTGCCCCTCCCCAGGACCCTCCCCTGCTGCCCCCTCCCCTCCTCCCCCCGCTCCCCACTTCCCAGAGCTGCAACGGAGCCCCTCCGCCCCCCGCCGCCGCCGCCGCCCTGTTGCAACCTGAGGAGCCCCTGGGACCCCCGGAGGAGCAGCAGCAGCAGCCTCAGCCCCGACCCCCGACCCCCTGCCCGAAGACCCTCCCCAGAGCTTCCCCCGAGTTCGAGCGGCTGTGGCAGGCAGCCAGGAGCAGCCCCCACGACTTCGGGGCCTGGACCGAGCTGCTGCAGTTCGTGGAGCAGGAGGTGGGACCCCCAGACCCCGCCCCCAGACCCCGCCCCCAGCCCCGAGACCCCGCCCCCAAAACGAGACCACCTCCCCCGTCCTCCACCTCCCTCTCCCATTGCTCCTTCCCTCCTCCCCCTCTCCCCTCCCAGGCTTCCACCTCCCCCAGCTCGACCCCCAGAGCCTCTCTTTTCCACCCCAAATCGACTTTTTCCACCCCAAAACCTCCTTTTTGACCCCCAAAATCCTCTTTTTCTATCTCCTTCACTTTTTCCTCTCCTCCTCCTCTCCTCTCCTCCTCCTCTCCTCTCCTCCTCCTCTCTCCTCTCCTCTCCTCCTCCTCTTCTCCTCTCCTCCTCTCCTCTCTCTCCTCTCCTCTCCTCTCTCTCTCCTCTCCTCTCCTCTCCTCTCCCTCTCCTCTCCTCTCCTCTCCTCTCCTCTCCTCTCCTCTCCTCTCCTCTCCTCTCCTCTCCTCTCCTCTCCTCTCCTCTCCTCTCCTCTCCTCCCTCCTCTCCTCTCCTCTCCCCTCCCTCCCTCCCCTCCCCTCCAGTCCTCCTCCCCCCTCCCCCCCATTCAACCCCAAATCCCTTTTTGACCCCTTTTTCCTCCTCCTTCATTCCCACCCCAAAAAGTTCCTTTCCAGTCAAAACTCAAACTCTACCCCTTCTTCCACTCCTCATTTCCTCCTCCTTCCTCCCTCCAGTCAGCTCCCCCATTCAACCCCAAATCCCCTTTTTGACCCCAAAATTGCCTTTTTTCACCCCAAAACCTTCATTCCCACCCCAAAAAGTTCCTTTCCACCCCAAAACTTCCTCTCCCCCCACTACCTTCTTCTTCCACTCCTCATTTCCTCCTCCCTTCCTCCCTCTCCCTCCAGTCAGCTCAACCCCCCCTTAAGCTTTCCAACCCCCACTTGATTCGACCCCAAATCCCCTTTTTGACCCCAAAATTGCCTTTTTTCACCCCAAAACCTTCATTCCCACCCCAAAAAGTTCTTTTCCACCCCAAAACTTCCTTTCCCCCCACTTCCTCCCCCTTCCACTCCTCATTTCCTCCTCCCTCTCTCCTTCCTCCCTCCAGTCAGCTCGAACCCCCTTAAGCTTTCCAACCCCCAACTCAACCCCACATCCTCTTTTAGAGCCAAAATCCTCTTTTTTCACCCCAAAACGACCTCCCCCCTCCCCCCCTCCTTCCCTCCCTCCAGAACCACCTCCCTGCTGCCCGCAGAGCCTTCGATGCCTTCTTCCTGCACTACCCTTACTGCTATGGCTACTGGAAGAAGTATGCAGACATGGAGCGGCGCTGCCACTGCCCCCAGCAGGCTGAGGAGGTCCTTGGGGGGGGGCCTGGAGGGCTTTTGGGGGGCCCTGGGGGGGGTCCTAGGGGATCCCTCAGGCAGCTGGGAGGGGGCAGCTCCCCTTTTTCCCCCCCCCCTTTCTTAGGAGGCTTTGCAGGCCCCAGGGTTGGTTTTGAGGTGCTTGATTGGGTGCTTGAAGGTCTTTGGGGGGGTCCCCAGGGGGTTTTGAGGGGTCCCTGGGTTAATGTTGGGGGTCCCTGGGGTGGTTTTGGGGTCCCTGAAGTGGTTTTGGGGTGTGTGTGCCCCCCCTCTTCTGGGGGTGGCTCCTGGGGTCTTGGGTCTGCTTTTGGGCTCTTCCTCTTTCTGGTTTCTTCCTCTTTTGCTGCCCCTAGAAGGCTGAGGAGGTCTTGGGGAGACTTTGAGGGGCTCAGGAGGGGATTTAGGGGAGGAGGGTCCTGGAGGAGTTCTGTGGGGTCCTAGGGGGGGTCCCTCAGGCAGCTGGGGTGGGGGTGGGGAAGGGAAGCTCTCCTTTTTTCCCCCTCGCTTCTGGGGGTCCCTGGGCAGGCCCTGGGGTGCTCTGCTCCTCTTTGTCCCTCTCAGGTGGGCAGTTGGGGGTCCCCAGGGTAGTTTTGGGGCTCCCCAGGCTGCCTTTGGGGCTCCCTGGGTTGATTCTGGGGGGCCCTGGGTTGATTTTTGGGGTCCCCCACATCCTCCTCCCTTCCTCCTGCTTTCTGTTCCTCCAGCTCCTGGTTTTGGGCTCTTCTCCCTTTAATTTCCACTTTTCTCTTTGGGGGGGCCTGGAGGATCTGGGGGGGTTTGAGGGGGGACTTGGAGCATCTGGGGAGATTTGGGGGGGCCTCTGGAGGATCTGGGAGGGTTTTGGGGGGCCCTGGGGACTTTGGGGTGACTCCAGGTGGTTTCTCCCCAAGGTCTTTGAGCGAGGCCTGCAGTCCATCCCCCTCAGCATGGACCTCTGGATCCACTACATCAGCTACCTGCAGACCACCCTGGACAGGAGCCAGCCAGAGGCCAACCAAAGGATCCGCGGGTAGGAAGTAACCCGGAAGTGACCCGGAAGTGACCCGGAAATGACCCGGAAGTAGCCGTGGGGACATGGGAAACTAGTTGGGGGAGGTTAGCAAGCCGTTTCAGGTGGAGGGGGTGGGGGTAGGAGGCAGAAAGTGGGGAGGAAGTGGGTCCAAGAGGGCAGGATGTGTGCTGTGGTGAGGTGGGAAGCGGTTCTGGCAGCACGGAAGTGGTTCTGGGTGGGGAGGAAGTGGCTGGAGGCAGGTGGAAACAGCTCCAAGGAGGCCGGAAGTGGCTTGGGAAGGCTGGAAGTGGCCTCTGGGTAGGTGGAAGTGGCTCTGAGGGGGCCAGAAGTAGCTTGGGAAGGAGGGCAGTGGCTTGAGGGGGCTGGAAGGGCCTCTGAGGAGAGTGGAAGTGGCTCTGGGAAGGTGGAAGTGGCCATGAGGAGGCCAGAAGTGGCTGGAAGGAGGTGGAAGTGGCTCTGAGGAGGCTGGAAGTAGCTTGGGAAGGATGGCAGTGGCTTGAGGGGGCCAGAAGTAGCTTGGGAAGGAGGGCAGTGGCTTGAGGGGGCTGGAAGGGCCTCTGAGGAGAGTGGAAGTGGCTGGAAGGAGGTGGAAGTGGCTCTGAGGAGGCTGGAAGTAGCTTGGGAAGGATGGCAGTGGCTTGAGGGGGCTGGAAGGGCCTCTGAGGAGACTGGAAGTGGCTCTGGGAAGGTGGAAGTGGCTCTGAGGAGGCCGGAAGTGGCTGGAGGGAGCTGGAATGGCTCTGGGCAGGCCAGGAGCGGCGCAGGGAGAGGCCGGGAGCGGCGTAGGGGAGGTCAGGAGCGGTGCTGGGGGAGGTTGGAAGCGGTGCAGGGGGAGGCCGGGAGTGGTGCTGGGGGAGGCCAGGAGTGGTGCTGGGGAGGCCAGGAGCAGCATTGGGGGAGGCTGGAAGCAGCACAGGGAAAACCAGGAGCGGCACTGGGAGAAGCCAGGAGTGGCGCAGGGGAGACCAGGAGCGGCTCAGGGGAAACCAGGAGCGGTGCTGGGAGAAGCCAGGAGTGGCGCAGGGGAGACCAGGAGCGGTGCAGGGGAGGTCGGGAGCGGCATAGGGGAGGTCGGGAGTGGCGTAGGGGAGGTCAGGAGCGGTGCTGGGGGAGGTTGGAAGCGGTGCAGGGGGAGGCCAGGAGTGGTGCTGGGGAGGTCGGGAGTGGCGTTGGGGGAGGCTGGAAGCAGCACAGGGGAAACCAGGAGCGGCGCTGGGGGAAGCCAGGAGTGGCACAGGGGAGACCAGGAGCGGCTCAGGGGAAACCAGGAGCGGTGCTGGGAGAAGCCAGGAGTGGCACAGGGGAGACCAGGAGCGGCTCAGGGGAAACCAGGAGCGGTGCTGGGGGAAACCAGGAGTGGCACAGGGGAGACCAGGAGCGGCTCAGGGGAAACCAGGAGCGGCGCTGGGGGAAGCCAGGAGTGGCACAGGGAGAGGCTGGGAGCGGCGCAGGGGAGGCTGGAAGCAGCTCAGGGGAGGCTGGAAGCGGCTCAGGGGAGACCAGGAGCAGCGCTGGGGAGACCAGGAGCGGCGCTGGGGGAGGTTGGAAGCGGCTCAGGGGAGACCAGGAGCGGCGCTGGGGGAGGTTGGAAGCGGCTCAGGGGAGACCAGGAGCGGCGCAGGGCGGAAGCCAGGAGTGGCACAGGGGGAGGCCGGGAGCGGCGCTGGGGGAGGCCGGGATTGGCGCATGGGAGGCCGGGAGCGGCGCAGGGCGGAAGCAGGACCCATCCCCAGGCGGCTCCCTGTCGCCCCCCGCAGGGCGTTCGAGGCGGCGGTGGCGGCGGCCGGGATGGACTTCCGCTCGGACAAGCTGTGGGAGCTCTACGTGGAGTGGGAGAAGGAGCAGGGGCAGCTCCGCGCCGTCACCGCCATCTACGACAGAGTCCTCTCCATGCCCACCCAGCTCTACAACCACCACTGGGAGAAGTGGGGACCCCCTCCCTGCCCCCCTCGGGTCGAGGGGATCCCCTGAGGTCCCCCAAGCAGGGCCAGTTGGAGGCTGGCTCAATCCTTTTCCTCTTCCTTTCCTCTTTTCTTTCCTTCTCTTTTCCTTTCTCTTTGTGTTCCTTTTTTTTTTCCCTTTTATTTTCCTTCCTTACCCCTTCCTCTTATTCCCTCTCCCTCTTTCTCCTTCTTCCCCTCTTCCTCCTCCCCACTTCTTCCCTTCCTTCTCCTCTCCCCTTCTTCCCCTCCTCCTCCTCTCCCTGTCTTCCCCTCCTCCTCCTCTCCCCTTCTTCCCCTCCCTCCCCTTCTCCCCCTTCCTCCTCTCCCCCTTTCCCCTCTCCCTCTCTTTCCCCTCTCCTTCTCTTTCCCCTCTCCTTCTCTTTCCCCTCTCCCTCTCTTTCCCCTCTCCCTCTCTTTCCCCTCTCCCTCTCTTTCCCCTCTCTCTCTTTCCCCTCTCCCTCTCTTTCCCCTCCCTCTCTTTCCCCTCTCCCTCTCTTTCCCCTCTCCCTCTCTTTCCCCCTCCCTCTCTTTCCCCCTCCCTCTCTTTCCCCTCTCCCTCTCTTTCCCCTCTCCCTCTCTTTCCCCTCTCCCTCTCTTTCCCCTCTCCCTCTCTTTCCCCTCTCCCTCTCTTTCCCCTCTCCCTCTCTTTCCCCTCTCCCTCTCTTTCCCCTCTCCCTCTCTTTCCCCTCTCCCTCTCTTTCCCCTCTCCCTCTTTCCCCTCCCTCCCTCTCTCCCTCTCTTTCCCCTCTCCCTCTCTTTCCCCTCTCCCTCTCTTTCCCTCTCCCTCTCTTTCCCCTCTCCCTCTCTTCCCCCTCCCTCTCTCTCCCTCTCCCTCTCCCTCTTCTCCCCTCCCTCTCCCTCTCCCTCTCCCTCCCTCTCCCTCCCTCTCTCTCCCTCTCTCTCCCTCTCTCTCCCTCTCCCTCTCTCTCCCTCTCTCTCTCTCTCCCTTTCTCCTTCTCTCCCTTTCCCTCTCTCTCCCTTTCCCCCTTTTCTCCTCTCTCCCTTTCCCCCTCTTCCCCTTTCCCCCTTTCCTCCTCTCCCCTTTCCTCCTCTCCCCATTTCCCTCTTTCCCCCTCTCCCCATTTCCCTCTTTCCCCCTCTCCCCATTTCCCTCTTTCCCCCTCTCCCCTTCTCCCTCTTTCCCCCTTTCCCTTTCCCCTTCTCCCCCTTTCCCCCTCCCCTCTCCCAGGTTCAAGGACCACGTCCTGCAGCACCCCCCCAGGGACATCCTCTCCCCCGAGGAGCTCCTCTGGGTCCAATCCAAGCTGGCCACCGACCCTGTCCCCAAGCCCCCCGAGCCAGAGGGCTCTGAAGCCCCCCCAGGAGAGGACCTCCCCCCGGGGGTGGAAGGCAAAGCAGCAGCAGCAGCTGACAGCCAGGTGAGAGCCTCTCAGAGACCCCTCTTGGGGGGGGGTGTTTGCTTTTTGGGGGGGAACACCCCCTCCCCAGCCTGACCCTCTTTGAGCCCCAGGAGGAGCTGGACCAGGAGAAGATCAGGGAGTTGGTGATCTCCATGAGGCAGCAAATCTACAGCCAGAACGAGGCAGAAGTCAGCAAGAGATGGAACTTTGAGGATGGGGTAGGTCTGGGGAGGGGGTTGGGGGGAGTCCAAAAAGAGGACCCCTTAAAAAACAGCCAGAAGGGGTCCAGGCCCCAAAAGGGGTCCAAGTCCCCCCAAAAAAAACAGTCACAGTGGATCCAAATCCATCAGAACCCACTCAAAATGGAGCTGTTTCTCCTCTTCCCCTCCCAATTTCCCCCTTCTCACCCCAATTCCCCCCAATCTTGCCCATTTCCCTCCCTTTCCCCCCCAAATTCCCCCCTTTGCCCCCCAAATGTCCCTTCTCTCCCAATTTTTCCCCTTCTAACCTGAATTTTCCCCTTTCCCCCCAACTTCCCCCCCTTTAACCCCAATTTTCCCCTTTATTTCCCTTTCCTCCCCCCTTTCCCCCTCATTTCCCACCATTTCCCCCCAACTTCCCTCCCTTTCCCCCAATTTCCCCCTTTAACCCAAATTTTCCCCTTTATTTCCCTTTTCTTCCCCCTCATTTCCCCCTATTTCACCCAACTTCCCCTCTTTAACCCAAATTTTCCCCTTTATTTCCCTTTCCTCCCCCTTCCCCCATTTCCCTCTCATTTCCCCTCATTTCCCCCAACTTCCCCTCCTTTAACCCCTATTTTCCCCTTTATTTCCCTTTCCTCCCCCATTTCCCCCAACTTCCCCCTTTAACCTAAATTTTCCCCTTTATTTCCCTTTCCTCCCCCTTCCCCCATTTCCCCCTATTTCCCCCAACTTCCCCTCCTTTAACCCCAATTTTCCCCTTTATTTCCCTTTCCTCCCCATTTCCCCCAACTTCCCCCCTTAACCCAAATTTTCCCCTTTATTTCCCTTTCCTCCCCCTTTCCCCCTCATTTCCCTTCATTTCCCCTATTTTCCCCAACTTCCCCTCCTTTTAACCCAAATTTTCCCCTTTTCCCCCTCACTTCCCCCATTTTTCCCCCTATTCCCCCTTTTCCCCCTCACTTTCCCCCTGGTTTCCCCTTCCTGCCCCCATTTCCTCTTCCCCCACCCCAGATCAAGAGACCTTACTTCCACGTCAAGCCGCTGGAGCGCGCCCAGCTGCGGAACTGGCGCCAGTACCTGGACTACGAGATGGCCGCCGGCGGCCACGAGCGAACCATTGTCCTCTTCGAGCGCTGCCTCATCGCCTGCGCCCTCTACGAGGAGTTCTGGATCAAGGTCAGGCCCCAGCACCGCCTGGGCCAGCAGGAAGTAACCAAAGTGGACCCAAACCCGCCCGAAATTGACCCAAAATGCGGCCATTTCCCACAGAAATGACCCAAAATGGACCCGGAAGGGGGCCTGGACCCTTCAAAATGGGGTCTGGAGCCACAAAAAGCACCCAAAATGGGCATGAATCCATCAAAACTGACCCAAGATGGGACAGTTTGCCTCAAAAGCGACCCAAAATGGAACAATTTACCTCAGAAATGACCCAAAATTGACAGATTTCCCTCAAAAGTAACCCCAAAGTGTGGCCTTTTCCCACAAAAATGATCCAAAATGGACCCAAATCCACCCAAAATCACCCAAAATGGGACAATTTCCCTCACAAATGACCCAAAATGGACAATTTACCTCAAAAATTATCCAAAATGAGACAAATTTCCCTCAAAAATGACCCCAAAGGCACAATTTTCCCTCAGAAATTACCCAAAATGGACAATTTACCTCAGAAATTACCCAAAATGGGACAGTTTACCTCCAAAATGACCCCAAATGGGATAATTTCTCCTCAAAAATGACCCAAAATGAACAATTTTCCTCAGAAATGACCCCAAGTGGACAATTTTCCCTCAGAAATGACCCAAAATGGACAATTTCTCCTCAGAAATGGCCCAAAATGGGACAGTTTACCTCAAAAATTACCCAAAATGAGACAATGACCTCAAAAATGACCCAAAACGAGACAATGACCTCAAAAATGACCCAAAACAGGACAATTACCTCACAAATGACCCCAAATAGACAATTTTCCCTCACAAATGACCCAAAATGGACAATTTACCTCCAAAACTACACAAAATGGACAATTTTCCCTCAAAAAATGACCCAAAAGGGGACAAATTTCCCTCAAAAATGATTCAAAATGGACAATTTTCCCTCAAAAATTACCTAAAATTGGACAATTTCCATCAAAAATGACCCAAAATGGATCTAGAAGGTGGTCTGGGCCCCTCAAAATGGGGTCTGGACCCCCAAAAAGCACCCAAAATGGACATGAACCCATCAAAACTGACCCAAAATGGGAGAGTTTGCCTCAAAAGTGACCCAAAATGGACAATTTACCTCAGAAATGACCCAAAATTGACAATTTTCCCTCAAAAGTAACCCCAAAGTGTGGCCTTTTCCCACAAAAATGATCCAAAATGGACCCAAGTCCACCCAAAATCACCCAAAATGGGACAACTTCCCTCACGAATGACCCAAAATGGGGCAAATTTCCCTCAAAAATGACCCAAAATGGACAATTTACCTCAAAAATTATCCAAAATGAGACAAATTTCCCTCAAAAATGATCCAAAATGGACAATTTATCTCAGAAATGACCCAAAATGGGACAGTTTACCGCTAAAATGACCCGCAAATGGACAATTTACCTCAGAAATGACCCAAAATGGACAATTTACCTCCAGAATAACCCAAAATGGGACAATTTCCCTCACAAATGACCCAGAATGGGGTTTGGGCTCACAAAAATTGCTCAAAATGAGGCAATTTACCTCAAAAATCTCTTCCTTTTTTTCTTTCTCTGCTCTTCCCTCTCTCTTCCCCCCATTCCCCTCTCTTCCTCCTCTTTTCCTCTCCCCCCTTTCTCCTCCTCTTTGTCCACTTCCTCCCCTCTTCCCCCTCCACTCTCCCTCCACTTCCCCCCCACTTCCTCCCATTTTCTTCCCCTCTTCCTCTGCTGTTCTCCACCTCTCCTTCCTCCCTTTTCCCCCACTTCTTCCCCTTTTCTTCCCCCCCACTTCCTCCCATTTTCCCCCTCCACTTCCCCCCCACTTCCTCCCTTTTCTTCCCCTCTTCCTCTGCTGTTCTCCATTTCTACTTCCTCCCCACTTTCCCCCCACTTCTTCCCCTTTTCTCTTTTCCCCCTTCTTCCTCACCTCTTCTCCCTCTACTTACCCCCACTTCCTTCCCTTCCCCTCTTCCTCTGCTGTTCTCCATCTCTACTTCCTCCCCACTTTTTCTTCCCCTATTCTCCCCTCTCTTCCTCATCTCCCTCCACTTCCCCCCCACTTCCTCCCCTTTTCTTCCCCTCTTCTTCTGCTGTTCTCTGTCTCTATTTCCCTACTCTCTTAACTTCTCCTCCACTTCCTCTCTCCTTCCTTTTTCCTCTCCTGTCCTTCCCCTCTCCTCCCTCCACTTCTTCCCCTCTTCCCCTGCCCCCCTGCCCCACTTCCTGCCCGCTTCCTGCCGGCAGTACGTGCGGTACCTGGAGCCCCACACGGTGCCCGGGGCCCGCAGCGTCTTCCAGCGCGCCTGCGGCTACCACCTGCCGCGGAAGCCAAACATCCACCTGCTCTGGGCGGCCTTCGAGGAGAAGCAGGGTGAGGGGGACCCCCAAAATGGGGAGGGGGCGAAGTGGGGTCCCGGGGGGAGGGAGGGGAGGGGAGGAGAGGAGGCAGGGAACCAAAGGGGCCCCAAAAAAGGAGCTCGAAATTGGCCCAGGAAGCTTCTCGGCTGCCCAGGAAGCTCCAGAACCCCAAAACCACCTCAGGGACCTCCAGAACCACCTTGGGGAACCCCAAAACCACCTCAGGGACCTCCAGAACCAGCTTGAGGAACCCCAAAACCACCTCAGGGACCTCCAGAACCACCTCTAGAACCTCCAGAGCCTCCATAACCACCTTGAGAAACCCCAAAACCACCTCTAGAACCTTCAGAGCCTCCAGAACCACCTCCAGAACCACCTTGAGGAACCCCAAAACCACTTCCAGAACCTCCATAACTACCTTGAGGAACCCCAAAACCACCTTTGGAACCTTCAGAACCTCCAGAACCACCTTGAGGAACCCCAAAACCACTTCAGGGACCTCCAGAACCTCCATAACTATCTTGAGGAACCCCCAAACCACCTCAGGGACCTCTAGAACCTCCAGAACCACCTCGAGGAACCCCAAAACCACCTCCAGAACTTCCATAACTACCTTGAGGAGCCCCAAAACCACCTCTAGAACCTTCAGACCCTCCATAACTCCCTTGAGGAACCCCAAAACCACCTCAGGGACCTCCAGAACCACCTTGAGGAGCCCCAAAACCACTTCTAGAACCTCCAGAGCCTCCATAACTACCTCCAGAACCACCTTGAGGAACCCCAAAACCACCTCAGGGACCTCCAGAACTCCCTTGAGGAACCCCAAAACCACCTCAGGGACCTCCAGAACCACCTTGAGGAACCCCAAAACCACCTCTAGAACCTCCAGAACCTCCATAACTACCTCCAGAACCACCTTGAGGAGCCCCAAAACCACTTCTAGAACCTCCAGAGCCTCCATAACTACCTCCAGAACCACCTTGAGGAGCCCCAAAACCACCTCTAGAACCTTCAGACCCTCCATAACTCCCTTGAGGAACCCCAAAACCACCTCAGGGACCTCCAGAACCACCTTGAGGAACCCCAAAACCACCTCTGGAACCTCCAGAGCCTCCATAACTACCTCCAGAACCACCTCGAGGAACCCCAAAACCACCTCAGGGACCTCCAGAACCTCCAGAACTGCCTTGAGGAGCCCCCAAACCGCTCCAGGGACCTCCAGAACCTCCAGCCCCTGACACCCCCAACCTTTCTTCTCCTGCAGGCAACCTGGAGGAGGCCAGGAGGATCCTGCGGAGCTTCGAGGAGGCGGTGCCGGGGCTGGCCATGGTCAGGCTGCGGCGGGTGAGCCTGGAGCGGCGCCAGGGCAACCTGGAGGAGGCCGAGAAGCTGCTGCTGGAGGCCATGGAGGCCAACCAGGGCCTGCCCCTGGCCTCCTTCTACGCCGTCAAGCTGGCCAGGCAGGCCTGCAAGGTCCAGAAGAACCTGGCCAAGGCCAGGAAGGTCCTGGTGGAGGCCTTGGAGAAGGACCCTGTGAGCTTCTGGGGGGCGTGGAGGTCTCAGAGGGTTCCTGGGGGGCCTTGGGGGGCTTCTGGTGGGGCTCTGGGGGGCTTCAGGGTCTCAGAGGGTTCCTGGGGGGGGGCTTGGAGGTCTCAGGGCTTCCTGGGGAGGGCTTGGGGGCTTCTGGGGGGGTTGGGGGGCTTGGAGGTTTCAGAGGATTCCTGGTGGGGCCTTGGGGGGCTTCAAGGTCTCAGAGGGTTCCTGGTGGGGGGGAGGTCTCAGAGGGTTTCTGGGGGGACTTGGGGGCTTCTGGTGGGGCCTTGGGGGCTTCAGGGTCTCAGAGGGTTCCTGGTGGGGGCTTGGAGGTCTCAGAGGGTTCCTGGTGGGGTCTTGGGGGCTTCAAGATCTCAGAGGCTTCCTGGTGGGGGCTTGCAGGTCTCAGAGGGTTCCTGGTGGGGCCTTGAGGGGCTTCTGGGGGAGCCTTGGGGGGCTTTGAGGTCTCAGTGGGTTCCTGGTGGGGGCTTGGAGGTCTCAGAGGCTTCCTGGGGGGCCTTGGGGGCTTCTAGGGGGCTTGGGAGCTATGAGGTCTCAGAGGGTTCTTGGGGGGGGCTTGGAGGTCTCAGAGGGTTCCTGGTGGGGCCCTGGGGGGCTTCAAGGTCTCAGAGGCTTCCTGGGGGGGGGGCTTGAGGGGCTTCTGGTGGGGTCTTGGGGGCTTCAAGGTCTCAGAGGGTTCCTGGTGGGGGCTTGGAGGTCTCAGAGGGTTTCTGGGGAGCCTTGGGGGCTTGGAGGTCTCAGAGGCTTCCTGGGGGGGCCTTGGGGGGCTTCTGGTAGTGTCCCCTTCAACCCCCCCCCATTAGACCCCCCCAGGCTCCCTTAGCCCCCACTTTGAACCCCCACACCCCTTTTAGACCCCCAGGCCCTTTTAGCCCCCTTTGAACCCCCCACCCCCTTTAGACCCCACTTTGAACCCCTAGACCCTCTTTAGACCCCCCAGGCCCCCTTAGCCCCCACTTTGAACCCCACACCCCCTTTAGATCACTCCACACCCCTTTAGCCCCCACTTTGAACCCCACACCCCCTTTAGACCCCCAGGCCCCCTTAGCCCCACTTTGAACCCCCAAACCCCCTTACACCCCACTTTGAACCCCCAGACCCCTTTTAGACCCCACTTTGAAACCCCCACCCCTTCACACTCCACTTTGAACACCCCAGACCCCTTTAGACCCCCAGGCCCCTTAGCCCCACTTTGAACCCCCAGACCCCCTTTAGACCCCCAGGCCCCCTTAGCCCCACTTTGAAACCCCCCACCCCCTTTAGCCCCCAGGCCCCCTTAGCCCCACTTTGAACCCCCAGACCCCCTTTAGACCCCCAGGCCCCCTTAGCCCCCACTTTGAAACCCCCACCCCCTTTAGCCCCCACTTTGAATCCCCCACCCCCTTTAGCCCCCACTTGAACCCCCACCCCTAGACCCCCTTTAGACCCCCTCCACCCTCTTTAGCCCCCACTTTGAACCCCCAGACCCCTTTAGACCCCCAGGCCCCTTAGCCCCCACTTTGAACCCCCACACCCCCTTTAGATCCTCCACACCCCCTTTAGACCCCACTTTGAACCCCCCACCCCCTTTAGACCCCCAGGCCCCCTTAGCCCCCACTTTGAACCCCCAGACCCCTTTAGACCCCCAGGCCCCCTTAGCCCCCACTTTGAACCCCCAGACCCCTTTAGACCCCCAGGCCCCCTTAGCCCCCACTTTGACCCCCACCCCCTTTAGCCCACCCCCACTTGAACCCCCACCCCCTAGACCCCCTTTAGACCCCCTCCACCCCCTTTAGCCCCCACTTTGAACCCCTAGACCCCCTTTAGCCCCCCGCCCCCTTTCGACCCCGCCGGTCCCTTTCAGACCCCTTCCACCTCCTCCCCGCCTCTCCTAACTCGGCTCCCAACCTCCCCCCCCCTCTCCCCTCTCCCCCCTGCCCCCCGGGGCGCAGGACAACGCCCGGCTCCACGCCAACCTGCTGGAGATGGAGTTCGGGGGGGACCCGCGGCAGAACGAGGGCAACACCCTGAGCTGCTTCGAGCGGGCGCTGCGCAGCCCCCTGCCCGAGGAGGCCAAGCTCCTCTTCTCCCAGCGCCGCCTCGAGTTCCTCGAGGACTTCGGCTCCAGCATCCACAGGTCCGGGGTGGCGCCGCAGACCCCGCCCCCGCCCCGCCCCGGCCCCGCCCAGCCCCGCCCCCCTCGCAGCGTTTAACCTCTTCCCCTCCTCCTCCTCCTCCTCCTCCTCGCAGCTTGCTGACCGCCTACGACGAGCACCAGAAGATGCTCAAGCAGCAGGCGGCCCGCAAGAGGGCGCCCGAGAACGGGTGAGGACCACCCCCCCCACCCCCAAACCTAGCCTTGGCACCCCGAAACAGACCCCGGGTACCCCCCCCCAAAAGAGCCTTGGCAGTGCCAGAGAGGTCCTCGGCAGCCCCAGCCTGGCTCCTTTGCCTTCTTGGAGGCAAAGGTTCTCTTTCTCAGCAGCTTCTGAGCCCAAAGTTTCCTCTTTTTAGCCCAAAGTTTCCTCCCCTAACCCCCAATTTCTCCCTTTTTAGCACTTTTTGCCCCCATTTTTCCCCCTTTGAAGCCAAACTTTCCTCCTTTCAACCCAAACTTTCCTCTTCTGAACCCAAACTTTCCCCTTTTGAACCCAAACTCTCCCCTTTTGAACCCAAACTCTCCCCTTCTCAACCCAAACTCTCCCCCTTTGAACCCAAACTTTCCCTTTTGAACCCAAACTCTCCCCCTTTGAACCCAAACTTTCCCCTTTTCAACCCAAACTCTCCCCCTTTGAACCCAAACTCTCCCCTTTTCAACCCAAACTTTCCCCTTCTCAACCCAAACTTTCCCCTTCTGAACCCAAACTCTCCCCCTTTGAACCCAAACTCTCCCCCTTTGAACCCAAACTCTCCCCTTTTGAACCCAAACTCTCCCCTTTTGAACCCAAACTCTTCCTTTGAACCCAAACTCTCCCCTTTTCAACCCAAACTCTCCCCTTTTCAACCCAAACTCTCCCCCTTTGAACCCAAACTCTCCCCTTTTCAACCCAAACTCTCCCCCTTTGAACCCAAACTCTCCCCCTTTGAACCCAAACTCTCCCCTTTTCAACCCAAACTCTCCCCTTCTGAACCCAAACTTTCCCTTTTGAACCCAAACTTTCCCCTTTTAGCCCTTTTTACCCCAATTTACCTCCTTTTTACTCCAAAGTTTCCCCTTTTGAGCCCAAACTTTCCTCTTTTCCTACCCTTTTCAGACCAAAATTGCCCCTTTGGACCCCAAAATCACCACTTTGGATCCCTGACTTGCCTCTTTTGGACCCCAAATCACCTTTTTGCCACCCAAAAGGGAACCCTGGCACCCCAAAACTGACACTTTTCAACCCAAACCCCACCCTTGGCACCCTGAGATTTGGCCTCTGGTAGCCCAAATTTTCCTCTTTTTACCCCAAATTTACCATTTCCAGCCCTTTTTAGCCCAATTTTCCCCTTTTCTTAGCCTTTTAGCCCAAATTTTCCCTTTTCAGCCCAAACTTTCCTCTTTTTACCCCAAATTTACCTTTTCTAGCAGTTTTTAGCCCCAATCTTCCTCTTTTTACCCCAAATTTACCTTTTCTAGCAGTTTTTAGCCTATTTTCCCTTTTTCTAACCTTGCAGCCCAAATCTTCCTCTTTTTACCCCAAATTTACCTTTCCCAGCACTTTATAGCCCAGTTTTCCCTTTTTCTTAGCCTTTTAGCCCAAATTTTCCCCTTTCAGCCCAGTTTTTCCTCTTTTTACCTTTTTTAGCAGTTTCCAGCCCAATTTTTCCTCTTTTTACCCCAAATTTACCTTTTCTAGCAGTTTTTAGCCCAAATCTTCCTCATTTTACCCCAAATTTACCTTTTCCAGCACTTTTTAGCCCCAATTTTCCCTTTTTTTAAACTTTCAGCCCCAATCTTCCTCTTTTTACCCCAAATTTACCTTTTTTAGCAGTTTTTAGCCCCAATCTTCCTCTTTTTACCCCAAATTTACCTTTTCTAGCAGTTTTTAGCCCCAATCTTCCTCTTTTTACCTCAAATTTACCTTTTCTAGCACTTTTTAGCCCAAATTTCCCTTTTTGCCCCAAATCTTCCTCTTTTTACCCCAAATTACCTTTTTCAGCCCTTTTTAGCCCAATTTCCCCCTTTTCTTAACCTTTTAGCCCAATTTTTCCTCTTTTTACCCCAAATTTACCTTTTCCACCACTTTTTAGCCCCAATTTTCCTTTTTCCCCCAACTTTGCTTTTTCCAGCCCTTTTTAGCCCAATTTGTCCTCTTCCTTCCCCTTTGTAGCCCAAATTTTCCTCTTCTTACCCCAAATTTACCTTTTTCAGCTCTTTTTAGCCCAATTTCCCCCTTTCCTTAGCCTTTTAGCCCCAATTTTCCTCTTTTTACCCCAAATTTACCTTTTCCACCACTTTTTAGCCCCAATTTTCCTCTTTTTCCCCCAACCTTGCCTTTTCCAGCCCTTTTTAGCCCCATTTGTCCTCTTTCTCCCCCATTTTACCCCAAATTTTCCCTTTCTTGGCCCAAATTTTCCCTCTCCCACCCCCAATTTGCTGAGTTTCTTGATTTTGACCCAATTTCCCCCTTTTTCACCCCAATTTCCCCTGCCCCCAGCTCTGAGGACCCCCAGGACAAGAGGCTGCGGCCTGAGGACTCCTCGGCCCTGATGGGACCCCTGGGGGGGTCAGGGGGGGACGGCTCCAGCCCCTCCCCCTACAACTACTGGTACCAGGTTGGAGCTGGGGGGGGCTTGGGGGGGTCCCTGAGGGGTCCCAGGGGTCTTTGGGTGGTCCTTGGGGGTCTCTAAGGGGGGTTTTGGAGGCCCTGGTGGAGGGTTTGGGAGTCTCTGAGGGGGCTTTGGGGGTCTCTGAGGGGGCTTTGAGGGTCCTTGGGGGTCTCTAAAGGGGGTTTTGGGGGCCCTGGTGGAGGATTTGGGGTCTCTGAGGGGGCTTTGGGGTCCCAGGGGTCTTTGGGTAGTCCTTGGAGGTCTCTAAGGGGGCTTTGGGGGTCCTTGGGGGTCTCTAAAGGGGGTTTCAGGGTCCCTGGTGGAGGGTTTGGGGGTCTCTGAGAGGTCTTTGGGGGTCCCAGGGGTCTTAGGGTGGTTCTTGGAGGTCTCTAAGGGGGGTTTGGGGGTCTCTGGGGGTCTCTGAGGGGGCTTTGGGGTCCTTGGGGGTCTCCAAGGGGGTTTCAGGGTCCCTGGTGGAGGGTTTGAGGGTCTCTGAGGGGGCTTTGGGGGTCCCAGGGGTCTTTGGGTGGTCCTTGGGGGTCTCCAAGGGGGTTTTGGGGTCCCTGGTGGAGGATTTGGGGGTCTCTGAGGGGGCTTTGGGGGTCCCAGGGGTCTTTGGCTAGTCCTTGAAGGTCTCTAAGGGGGGTTTTGGGGGCCCTGCTGGAAGGTTTGGGGGTCACTAGGGGGTCTTTGGGGTGGCTTTAGGGGTCCCTGGGGGTCCCCCTAGGGTCTTCGGGTGGTCCTTGGGGGGATCTCTAAGGGGGTTTTGGGGTCCCTGCTGGAGGGGGGCACTGTGAGACCCTGAGGGGGCTTTGGGGGTCCCCAGGGGTCTCTGAGGGTCTTGAGGGGCATTGGGGGTCCCTGAGGGGGGCTTTGGGGGTCCCCAGGGGTCTCTGAGGGTCTTGAGGGGTATTGGGGGTCCCTGAGGGGGCTTTGGGGTCCCCAGGGGTCTCTGAGGGTCTTGGGGGCTTTGGGGGTCCCTGAGGGGGCTTTGGGGTCCCCAGGGTCTCTGAGGGTCTTGGGGGCTTTGGGGACCCTTAGGGTCTTGGAGGGCATTGGGGGTCCCTGAGAGGGGTTTTGGGGGTCCCCAGAGGTCTCTGAGGGTCTTGGGGGCATTGGGGGTCCCTGAGGGGGGCTTTGGGGGTCCCCAGGGGTCTCTGAGGGTCTTGAGGGGCATTGGGGGTCCCTGAGGGGGGCTTTGGGGGTCCCCAGGGGTCTCTGAGGGTCTTTGGGGGGTCCCTGAGGGGGGCTTTGGGGGTCCCCAGGGTGGGGATGGTGTCCCTGGGTGACCTTTGGGGGGGTCTCTGGGTGACCTTTGAGGCTCCCTGGCTATCCCCAGAGGTTTCTGGGGTGGGGGGTCCCCAATATTGGGATCCCCCCCCTGAAGCCCCCTCCCCATTTCCCCCTCCCCAGCAACAAGGCTACAGTGCCTACAGCTACCAGAGCCCTTGGAACCAGTACCCCCAGTACTACCCCCACAGCTGAGACCCCCTCCCCAATTTGGGGGATCCCCCTGCCCCCCACCCCTTCCTACCCCCCCCCACCCCTTTTCTACTCCCCCCCTGGGTTTGGGGGTCCCCCCCCGAGGTCGTTTTTGGGGACCCCCCACCCAGACACTGTAAATAAAGGAGAAGCAGCGGGAGACCACCCCCCAGGGGGAGCTCTATTGGCGGGGGGGGGGGGGGCTTCAAGGGGTCATGGGAGGGTTTTGGGGGGGGTATTGAGTGGGGGGTGTCTCAGGGGATTATGGGGACCCCCAGCCTCATTTTGGGGGTCCCCTCCCTTGTTTTGGGGGGTCCCTGAGGTCAGGACCCCCTGGAATCGAGTCGGAGCCCTCAAGAACGGCGTCAACAAATCCCGCTGGAGGGGGGGCTCAGCTTGGGTGGGGTCCCCCTTTCATTTTGGGGTCCCCCCACAACTGGGGGTCCCATCCCCCATTTTGGGGGTCCCTTCCTCATTTTGGGGGTCCCCTCCCTCATTTTGGGGCTCTCTGAGGTGATTTGGGGGGGGTCCCTGAGGTCAGGACCCCCTAGAACCAAGTCAGAGCCTCAAGAACGGAGTCAACAAATCCTCTCCCGGAGGGGGGGCTCAGTTTTGGGGGGTCCCCCCCAATTCGGGGGGCCCCTCCCTCATTTTTGGGGGTCCCTGAGGTCAGGACCCCCTAGAACCAAGTCAGAGCCTCAAGAACGGAGTCAACAAATCCTCCCCAGGAGGGGGGCTCAGTTTTGGGGGGGATCCCCCCCTTTTAATTTGGGGTCCCCCCCAATTCGGGGGTCCCCCTCATTTTGGGGGGTCCCCTCCCCTCATTTTAGGGGGGAGGAAGGGGTATCCCCTAGAAGCCCTTCTCCAGCAGCCACTCCTTCACCTCCTGCCCCCAGTGGCCCTTGAGCAGGAGGCTGCCGCAGACTTCGTTGACCTTCACCTCCGGCTCCTTCCCCGCGGCGCTGCGCAGGAACTCCCTCAGCTGCTTCTCCAGTTCCTGGGCGGGGGGCAGGGGGGACGCGAAAGGAGGACGGACGTCAATGGCTCGCCTATGGCGCTTCCGGTGCAACCTGCCCATCCTTCCCCCCCGCCCCCGCTTCCACTCACCCAAATGTCTCCGTCGATGCCGCGGAGCTCGGTTCGGCGCCCCCTGCCGGGCCCCCCCCGGCAGTACACCGGGAGGTTGTGCAGCCGAGAGCGGCGCACGAAGAAAGGCAGCCCCGGGGCGGGGCCTGGGGGGGGATCAGGGCAGGTTAATGAGCTGGCAGTTAATTAGGGCACACCCCCCAACCCCCACCCCCCTCTTCAAAGTAATTAGCAACCCCCAGGGGGAATTAAGGAGTCCCAGGGGGGAGTGAAAGTTCCGGGGGGGGGGAGTGAAAGACAACCCCCAGGGGGGATGGAGGAGCACTCCTCAGGGTAATTAGTAGCCCTCGGGGGTAATTAAGGGGTAATTAATTATCCCAGGGGGTAATTAGGAGCCTCTCAAGGTAATTAGTAACCCTCAGGGTTAATTATGGAGCTCCCCAGGGGGTAATTAGGACTCTATCAAGGTAATTAGCAACCCCCAGGGGGGAATTAAGCAGCCCCCAGGGGGAATTAGTAGCTCTCAGGAGTAATTAAGGAGCCCACCAAGGCATAATTAGGAGCCTCTCATGGTAATTAGTTAGGCCCAGGGGGAATTAAGCAGCCCCCAAAGGTAATTAGCAACCCTCAGAGATAATTAAGGAGCCTCCAAAGGTAAGTAGCAACCCTCAGGGATAATTAAGGAGCCTCCCCAGGGGGTAATTAGAACTCTCTCAAGGTAATTAGCAACCCCCAGGGGGAATTAAGCTGCCCCCAAAGGTAATTAGCAACCCTCAGAGGTAATTAAGGAGCCTCCAAAGGTAATTAGTAGCCCTCAGGGATAATTAAGGAGCACCTGAGGGGATAATTAGGACTCCCAGAGGGTAATTAAGGAGCCCCCAGAGGGTAATTAGGAACCTCCCAAGGTAATTAGTAACCCCAGGAGGAATTAAGCAGCCTCCAAAGGTAATTAGCAACACCAAAGGATAATTAAGGAGCCTCCCCAGGGGATAATTAGGACTCCCAGAGTGTAATTAAGGAGCCCCCAGGAGATAATTGGGAGCCTCTCAAGGCAATTAGCAACCCCCAGGGGGAATTAAGGAGCCTCCAAAGGTAATTAGCAACCCCAGGGGTAATTAAAGAGCCTCCCCAGAGGGTAATTAGAACTCCCAGAGGGTAATTAAGGAGCCCCCAGGGGGTAATTAGGACCCCCAGGGGGTAATTAAGGAGCCTCCAAGGCTAATTACAGACTTCCCAGAGAGCTTAAGGAGGATAATTAGAGTAATTAGTAGCCCTTAAGGGTGATTAAAGAGCCCTCCCAGGGCTAATTAGCGACCCCCAGGGGTAATTAAGGCATCTCAAGTGTAATTAGCAGCCCCCAGGGCTGATTGAAGCAGTCCCTGGGGGAGGATTAAGGGCAGGGGGTCAGGGGAGGGAGGGGGGGTCGAGGGGGGGGGGGGAGGGAAGGGATGGAGGTCAAGGGGGAGGGAGGGGAGGGATGGGGGCAAGGGGGAGGGGGAGGGATGGGGGCAAGGGGGGAGGGGGGGGGGATGGAGGGCAAGGGGGAGGGGGGAGGGATGGAGGGCAAGGGGGGGAGGGGGGAGGGATGGAGGTCAAGGGGGAGGGAGGGAGGGATGGGGGCAAGGGGGAGGGAGGGGAGGGATGCGGGCAAGGGGGGGGGAGGGGAGGGATGCGGGGCAAGGGGGAGGGGGAGGGAGGGATGCGGGGCAAGGGGGGAGGGGGGAGGGAGGGATGGGGGCAAGGGGGGGGGGGAGGGAGGGATGGGGGCAAGGGGGAGGGGGGGGGATGGGGGGGAGGGGGAGGGAGGGAGGGATGGGGGTCGAGGAGGGCATTAAGGGGTCAAGGGGGAGGGGAGTTGGGGACCCCACCCCCAGGCCCCCAACCCGACCTGTGGGGGCTCCAGCCCGAGGGGGTTGGGTAGGAGGGGTGCTGGGGGGTCAGGGATGCGGCTGGGGGCAGCAGCCGCTCCACGAAGGAGAAGTCCGAGGGGGTCCCCAGGGGGGTCTGCAGGAGAGAAAGGGGGAGGGGGCTTCCAGCACCCCAAAAATCTACCCCCTATATTCCCCTCCCCCAACTCAGGAGCCCCTCCTCCAGCACCCCCAAACCTTCCCCTGCCCCCGAATCCACTCAGGACATCCACACCCCCAGAATCCTCCCTCAGGACCCCCAGATCCCCTCTTGACCCCCAAATCCCAGCTTCAGCCCCTCAGGACCCCCAAATCCATCCTTAGGACCCGAGGTTGCTTCCTCACCCCCTCAGGACCCCCAAATCCCCCTTAAGACCCCCAGATCCCCTCCTCACCCCTCAGGACCCCCAGATTGCCCTTAACTCCCTCAGGACCCCCAGATCCCCTCTTGACCCCCTAAATCCCAGCTTCAGCCCCTCAGGACCCCCAAATCCCCCTCAGGACCTCCAGATCCCCTCCCTCACCCCTCAGGACCCCCAAAATCCTTCCCTGACCCCTCACGACCCCCAACCGCCCCCTTAGGACCCCCAGATCCCCTCCTCACCCCCTCAGGACCCCCAGATTGCCCCTTAACTCCCTCAGGACCTCCCAAATCCCCCTCAGGGCCCCCAGATCCCCTCCAGATCCTCCAAATCCCAGCTTCACCCCCTCAGGACCCCCAACCCCCTCAGGACCCCCAGGTTGCCTCTTCACCCCTCAGGACCCCCAACCCCCTCTCAAGACCCCCAGATTGCCTCCTCACCCCCTCAGGACCCCCAGATTGCCCCTTAACTCCCTCAGGACCCCCAGATCCCCTCTTGACCCCCAAATCCTAGCTTCAGCCCCTCAGGACCCCCAACCTCCCCTTAGGACCCCCAGGTCGCCTCCTGACCTCCTCAGGACCCCCAGATCCCCTCAGGACCCCCAAATCCCCCTCAGGACCTCCAGACCCCCTCAGGACCCCCAGATCCCCTCCTCACCCCCTCAGGACCCCCAGATTGCCCCTTAACTCCTCAGGACCCCCAAATCCCCCTCAGGGCCCCCAGATCCCCTCCAGATCCTCCAAATCCCAGCTTCACCCCCTCAGGACCCCCAACCCCCTCAGGACCCCCAGGTTGCCTCTTGACCCCCTCAGGACCCCCAAAACCCCCTCAGGACCCCAGATCCCCCTCACCCCCTCAGGGCCCCAGATCCCCCTCAGGGCCCCCAGGTTGCCTCTTGATCCCCTCAGGACCCCCAAATCCCCCTTAGGACCCCCAGATCCCCTCCTCATCCCTGGGACCCCCAGATCCCCCTTGACCCCCTTAAGTCCCCTCAGATCTCCCTTTGACCTTCTCAGGACCCCCAGATCCCCTCCTCAGCCCCTCAGGACCCCCATATCCTCTCCTCACCCCTAAGGACCCCCAGATCCCAACTTCAGCCCCTCAGGACCCCCCAAACCCCCCCTCAGGACCCCAAGATCCCCTCCTCAGCCTCTCAGGACCCCCACACCTCCTCCCCACTCCCCCCTCAACCTCCTACCTGCACCCCCCTGCACCCCGCGGCCCTGCCGAGCTCCCACAGCCTGCCGCAGCGCCGCAGCGCCGCCGCCGCCATCTTGCCCAGCGCCCGCCTCCTTCCCGCCCTTTATGCGCGCACGCACGCACGCACGCAGTGGTGACGCAACGACGCCGCGGCCACCACCCGCCGCCACCACCCGCCTCCGCCATCTTGGTTGCGTCGCCCTTCCACCTTCCTTCCACCTTCCCCGCAGCGCACGCAGGCACGCAGTGACGTCACCGCGCCGGTGGCGCCACATCGCCGCGCATGCGCTCTCTCGGCCTTTCCGCGGCGCGGTTCCGAGCGCGGAGGAGTCGCTGAGGTGCGGCCGCGGTCGCCGGGGCCCCGGGGGGGGGGAGCCCCGGGGAGGGGGACACTCAGGGGGGGCTCGGACGGTCAAATAGCCACCGAGAAGCGTTGCGAGGGCTGGGGGGGTCGGATGGGCTCTGCGTTAGCGGCAGAGGGCGAAGCGCAGCCCGCGAGGCCCTCAGGGAGGAGCATGGCGGCCGCGGGGGGTGGGGGGGGGAGGCCTGGAGGGGGTTTGGGGGAGGCTTGAGGGGGGGAAAAGAGGGCTTGGAGGAGGGGGGGGGTGGGGAAGGGGCTGGATGGGTCTCGATGAGAAGGGGGTTGGGGTCTGGAGGGTTTCAGAAGGGGCTCTGGGGGAGGCCTTAAGGGGTTTGAGGGGGGGGGTCGGAAAGAGGAGGAGGGTCGTGGCCCCCGGCCCCCAGTGTGCTGCCAGCGCCGCAGCCCTTTGCCCCCAGGGCCTTTTGCCAGGCTCCAAAGTCCCTTTGGGGAAGGGGAAGGGCTGCAGGGAAGCAGCTCCCAGCCCTCCCCCCCCCAACCCCTTCCAAGCTTTCCCCCAAAGCCCTCCCTGGCCGTGGGGGTGACAACCAGGAGCTCCCTCCCCAAGGACTGCATCTAGGAGTCCCCTAAGGGACCCCCCCCAAACCTCTGCCCCTCCCCCCCCAACCTCTGTCCCCTCCTCCCCTAAACCTCTGCCCCCCCAAACCACTGCCCCCTCCCCAAACCTCTGCCCCCTCCCCCGAACCTCTGCCACCCCTCCCCCAAACCTCTGCCCCCTCCCCAAGCCTCTTTCCCCCAAACCTCTGCCCCCAACCTCTTCCCCCCTCCAATCTCTTCCCCCAACCCTCTGCCCTCCTCTCCCCAACCCTCTTCCCCCTCCCACCAACCTCTTCCCCCCACCCCAAACCTCTGCCCCCAACCTCTTCCCCCACTTCTTCCCCCTCCCCCAACCTCTGTCCCCCTAACCCTCTGCCCCCTCCCTCTCCCCAGGCCACCATGCAGCTCTTCATCCGTGCCCAGGCTCTCCACACCCTCGAGGTCTCCCCGGGGGAGACCATCGCTGACCTCAAGGTAAGCCCTTGGGGAGGGGGCTCTCTGTGCCCCCCACCCACCCCCTCAAGAAGCCCTTTTTGGGGGTCCCTCACCCTCTCTTTGTGTGTGTCCCCCTCCCCAACAGGCACGGGTGGCCCCCCTGGCCGGGGTCCCTGCCGAGGACCAAGTGCTGCTCTTCGCTGGCTCCCCCCTGGAGGATGACTCCGTGCTGGGGCACAGCTCCCTGCCTGACTTTGCCACCCTGGAGCTCTCCACTCGCCTCCTGGGGGGTAACTTTGGGGGGGGGAGGGGGGCTACTGATTGCTGAGGGCCTCCTTGACCCTCTCCCCATCTCCTTTATCCTCCTCCTCTCCCTCACTAATTACTGAGAGCCTCCTTGACCCTCTCCCCATCTCCTTTATCCTCTTCCCCCTCTCCCTCACCTCCTTCCTTCCCCAGGGGGCTACTAATTACTGAGGGTCTCCTTGACCCTCTCCCCACCTCCTTTATCCTCCCCCTCCTCTCCCTCACCTCCTCCTCCCCCTCCTCTCCCTCACCTCCTCCTCCCCCTCCTCTCCCTCACCTCCTCCTTCCCCTCCTCTCCCTCATCTCCTCCTCCTCCTCTCCCTCACCTCCTCCTCTCCCTCACCTCCTCCTCCTCCTCTCCCCTACTAATTGCTGAGAGCCTCCTTGACCCTCTCCCCATCTCCTTTATCCTCCTCCTCCTCTCCCTCACCTCCTTCCTTCCCCCCTTAGGTAAAGTCCACGGCTCCCTCGCCCGTGCCGGCAAAGTGAGAGGCCAGACCCCCAAGGTAGGCATTTGGAGGGGACCTAATTGTTTGGGGGGGGTGGTTTGGAGGAATCCCTCTCCCTTACTTAATCCTGGGGGGCTGGGGTCTCCCCCTTGCTTGCTTCCAGGTGGCCAAGCAGGAGAAGAAGAAGAAGAAGACCGGGAGGGCCAAGCGCCGCATGCAGTACAACCGCCGCTTCGTCAACGTGGTGCCGGGCTTCGGCAAGAAGAAAGGGCCCAATGCCAACTCCTGAAGACCCTCTCCCCACCTCCCCTCCCCTCCCCCCGCCTCATTAAAGGGGCCACCCCCTTGGGGGCAGGGCCAAATCGCTGGGGGTTGGGCTTTTCTGTGGTGATGTGTGGTGGTTCGGGGTTGGGGAAGGGGGTTAGGGGTGGGTTGGGGAGGGCTCAGAGGGGGTTGGAAGGGGCGGGAGTGGCGTGGGGGGTGGGGATCTTGGAGGGTCCTAATTAATCCTCTGCGAGCAGTTAATGAGGGGATAATGAGGGAGGGGAGGCGCCGTGGAGCTGGATGGAGAGCGGCGGCGGAAAAGAAAGAGCCGAGGCGCTACCGGCAGCGGCCGCGCGGGGGCGCTGGGGAGGCAGGGAAAGCGAGCGGGGAGCGGAAGCGGCCGAAAAGAGGCCGGAAAGAGCCGAAGCCGCCCAGGGGGAGGGGCCAGCGACCAACGGATCCGCCCAGGGGGCGGGGCCAGCGTGCGCCGGTTCCGAACCCTGCCGAGCGCCGCCGGCAAGAGCCGAAGGGGCCCCCAGGGCTCCAGGGGCCGCCCCGAACCCTTCCGAACAGCTCCGAACAGAGCCGAAGAGCACCGAGGGGGAAGCCAAAGGGTCCCGGGGGTATCATAGCATCATTCAGGGTTGGAAGGGACCACAAGGATCAGCCAGTTCCAAACCCCCCGGCCATGGGGCAGGGACACCCCACACTAGATCAGCCTGCCCAGAGCCTCATCCAACCTGGACTTAAACACCTCCAGGGACAGGGCCCCAACCACCTCCCTGGACAACCCAGTCCAGGGCTTCACCACTCTCATGGGGAAGAACTTCCTCCTCCCCTCCAGCCTCAATCTCCCCACCTCCAGCTTCATTCCATTCCCCCCAGTCCTATCACTCCCTGACATCCTCAGCAGTCCCTCCCCAGCCTTCCTGCAGCCCCCTGCACATCCTGGAAGGCCACAATGAGGTCACCTGGGAGCCTTCTCTTCTCCAGACTGAACAGCCCAACTCCTTCAGTCTGTGCTCACAGCAGAGCAGCTCCAGCCCTCTGCTCATCCTCCTGGCCCTGCTCTGGACACCTTCCAGCACCTCCAGATCCCTCTTGTCCTAGGGGCTGCAGAACTGGAGGCAGTACTCCAGGTGGGGTCTGCCCAGAGCTGAGCAGAGGGGGAGAATCACCTCCCTTGCCCTGCTGGCCACACTTCTGCTGCTGCAGCCCAGGCTCTGGTTGGCTTTCTGGGCTGCAAGTGCAGACTGAGAGCTCCTGGTGAGCTTCTCCTCCCCCAGCATCCCCAAGGCTCTCTCCTCAGGGCTGCTTTCCAGCCTGGCTTTGTGCCTGGGATTGCCTCCACCCAGCTGCAGGACCCTGCCCTTGGTCTTGTTGAACCTCCTGAGGTTGGCTTGTGCCCAGCTCTCCAGCCTGCCCAGGACCCTCTGGCTGGATCCCTTCCCTTCAGCCTCTCCAGGTGCCTCTGCCTGGATCCCTTCCCTACAGCCTGTCCAGCTCCCTCTGCCTGGATCCCTTCCCTCCAGCCTGCCCAGCTCCCTCTGGCTGGATCCCTTCCCTCCAGCTGTCTGCTGCCCCACACAGCTTGGTGCCATCAGCAAACCTGCTGAGGCTGCACTCAGTGCCACTGTCCCTGGCACCCACAGAGAAGTTGAAGCAGCCTGGGCCCAGGGCTGATCCCTGAGGGACTCTGCCCCCTCCCCAAGCTATTAAAAACTCCACTTCTGTGCTCACAGACCTAAAATGGCAGCAATTTACCCCAATTTGAGCGGGGGAAAGGGGGAGAACAACTTGGGGTGGGGGCCTGCTGGCTCTTTGCACCCCAAAACCTGCGACTCCCCCCCCAATAAAACCATGGCAGCAGCTCCCAGCTCAGCAGCAAGTCCACGGGGGGGGGGTGGGGGGAAGGTCTAGGAGGGGTTTGGGGGGACCCCAATTTCACTTTGGGGGGTCCCAAGGCTTCTCTCAGGGTGACAAGGAGGGGAGGGGTCACCCCGAGCCGCCCGAAGTCTTCCTCTTCTTGGCCCTTTTCCCCTGCCTGGGGGGGGCCAGGGGGGTGCCCACGGTCTCCATGGCAGCCCAGAGGGCATCTTCCCCTTCCTCTTCCTTCACCTCTGCTTGGGGGGGCTCCTCCTCTTCAGTCTGGTGGGAAGGAGGACAGGGTTAAAAAGGGATGCTAAATTGAGGGGAGGGGGTCCCCAATACTCCCTCTTCAATGTGTGTGTGTGTGGGGGGGGTGGTCCTCACCTCCCACCCTCTCTGGGTGCTCAGCAGCAGGCAGTTGAGCCTGGACTTGAGGTAGACCTGGATGGGAAGCAAGAAAGAGGGGGGGGTTGGGGGGGGGGGTGTTGAGGGTTTGAGGAGGGGGTCTTGAGGAGGAGGAGGAGGAGGGTCCTGACTTTGTGCTGCAGCTTCTTGTCCCCCAGGTGGTGGACACGGAGGAAGCGATCGAGGCCGCAGGAGGCCACCAGGGGCAGGGCTGGGTGGCACTGGAGGGCTCTGACGCTGCCAGCAAAGCCCTTCAGGGCCTTCAGAACTCGGCCTGAAGGGGGAGGGGGTGGAAAAAAAGGTGAGGAGGGGGCACAGGACCCCCCCCACCGATTTGAGGTCCCTCCCCAACCCCCTTCCCCTCAGCCTCACCTTGCCGGAGGTCCAGGACCGCGACCTCCCCCCGGGCGCTGCCGACCACCACGGAGCTGGGGAGGGGGGGGGAAGGGGGTCCCCAAAGTTTCCCCTTGGGTCATCACAGGACCCCCTCCCCCCCCCTCCTGAAGCCCCCTAGGCAAAGCAAGAGCCAGGCAGGATGCACCAAAGCCTCTCCCCCCACCCCCGCCCCAGGACCAGCCTTAAACCTCCCCTAGCCCCCAGGAGCCCTAAAGCCCCCAGGAACCCTAAACCCAGGCCCCTAAAGCCCCCAGGACCCCTAAAGCCTCCCCAGGTCATTTCCAGCCTCTCCCCCACCCAGGACCCCCTAAAGTCACCCCAAAGCCCCCACAGACCCTATAGAAAGTCCTAGGACCCCTAAGCCTCCCCAGGTCCTCTCCAGCCCCCAGGACCCCCTAAATGACCCCTGGGACCCCTAAACTCCCCAGGCCACCCCAAACCACGCCCCCTTTAAACCTCCCCTAAGACCTCCAGCTCCTCTCCAGCCCCCAGGACCCCTAAATCCACCCCCAGGACCCCTGAACTCTCCTAGGCCACCCCAAACCCCCTCTAGAACCCCTTAACTCCCTCCCCAGGTCCTCTCCAACCCCCAGGACCCCCTGAACTCTCCCAGACCACCCCAAACCCCCAAGAACCCCTTAACTTCCCCCAAGTCCTCTCCAGCACCCCAGGACTCCCTAAATGCCCCCTGAGACCCCTGAACTCTCCCAGGCCACCCCAAAACCATTCCAGGCCACCCCAACACCCCCAGCACCCTCTAAACCCCTCCCTAAGACCTCCAGCTCCTCTCCAGCCCCCAGGACCCCTAAATCCCCCTGGGACCCCTAAACTCCCCAGGCCACCCCAAACCACCCCCAGCCCCCTTTAAACCTCCCTAAGACCTCCAGCTCCTCTCCAGCCCCCTAGGACTCCCTAAATCGTCCCCTGGGACCCCTAAACTCCCCAAACCACCCCAAACCCCCTCTAGAACCCCTTAACTCCCTCCCCAGGTCCTCTCCAGCCCCCAGGACCCCTAAACTCCCCCAGACCACCCCAAAACCATTCCAGGCCACCCCAAACCCCCTCTAGAACCCCTGAACTCCCTCCCCAGATCCTCTCCAGCCCCCAGGACCCCTAAACTCCCCAGACCACCCCAAACCCCCTCCTAGAACCCTCAAACTCCCCTCCCAGGTCCTCTCCAACCCCCAGGACCCCTAAACTCCCCAGGCCACCCCAAACTCCCCTAGAACCCCTCAGGACCCCTTAACCTCCTCCCCCAGGTCCTCTCCAGCCCCCAGGACCCCTAAACTCCCCAGACCACCCCAAACCCCCTCTAGAACCCCTTAACTCCCTCCCCAGCTCCTCTCCAGCCCCTCCCCAGGACCCCTAAACTCCCCAGACCACCCCAAACCCCCTAGAACCCCTTAACTCCCTCCCCAGGTCCTCTCCAGCCCCGGGACCCCTAAACTCCCCAGGCCACCCCAAACCCCCTCTAGAACCCCTTAACTCTCCCCCAGGTCCTCTCCAGCCCCCAGGACGCCCTAAACTCCCCCAAACCACCCCAAACCCCCTCCTAGAACCCTCAAACTCCCCTCCCAGGTCCTCTCCAACCCCCAGGACCCCTAAACTCCCCAGACCACCCCAAACCCCCTCCTAGAACCCTCAAACTCCCCTCCCAGGTCCTCTCCAGCCCCCAGGACCCCTAAACTCCCCCAGACCACCCCAAACCCCTCCTAGAACCCTCAAACTCCCCTCCCAGCTCCTCTCCAGCCCCCAGGACCCCTAAACTCCCCAGACCACCCCAAACCCCTCCTAGAACCCTCAAACTCCCCTCCCAGGTCCTCTCCAGCCCCCAGGACCCCTAAACTCCCCAGACCACCCCAAACCCCCTCTAGAACCCCTTAACTCCCTCCCCAGCTCCTCTCCAGCCCCCAGGACCCCTAAACTCCCCAAACCACCCCAAACCCCTCCTAGAACCCTCAAACTCCCCTCCCAGGTCCTCTCCAACCCCCAGGACCCCTAAACTCCCCAGACCACCCCAAACCCCCTCCTAGAACCCTCAAACTCCCCTCCCAGGTCCTCTCCAGCCCCCAGGACCCCCTAAACTCCCCAGACCACCCCAAACCCCCTCCTAGAACCCTCAAACTCCCCTCCCAGCTCCTCTCCAGCCCCCCAGGACCCCCTAAACTCCCCCAGACCACCCCAAACCCCCTCCTAGAACCCTCAAACTCCCCTCCCAGGTCCTCTCCAGCCCCCAGGACCCCTAAACTCCCCAGACCACCCCAAACCCCCTCTAGAACCCCTTAACTCCCTCCCCAGCTCCTCTCCAGCCCCCAGAACCCCTAAACTCCCCAGACCACCCCAAACCCCTCCTAGAACCCTCAAACTCCCCTCCCAGGTCCTCTCCAGCCCCCAGGACCCCTAAACTCCCCAGACCACCCCAAACCCCCTCTAGAACCCCTTAACTCCCTCCCCAGCTCCTCTCCAGCCCCCAGAACCCCTAAACTCCCCCAGACCACCCCAAACCCCTCCTAGAACCCTCAAACTCCCCTCCCAGCTCCTCTCCAGCCCCCCAGGACCCCCTAAACTCCCCAGACCACCCCAAACCCCCTCCTAGAACCCTCAAACTCCCCTCCCAGGTCCTCTCCAGCCCCCAGGACCCCTAAACTCCCCCAGACCACCCCAAACCCCCTCTAGAACCCCTTAACTCCCTCCCCACCTCCTCTCCAGCCCCCAGGACCCCCTAAACTCCCCAGACCACCCCAAACCCCCTCCTAGAACCCTCAAACTCCCCTCCCAGCTCCTCTCCAGCCCCCAGGACCCCCTAAACTCCCCAGACCACCCCAAACCCCTCCTAGAACCCTCAAACTCCCCTCCCAGGTCCTCTCCAGCCCCCAGGACCCCCTAAACTCCCCAGACCACCCCAAACCCCCTCCTAGAACCCTCAAACTCCCCTCCCAGGTCCTCTCCAGCCCCCAGGACCCCCTAAACTCCCCAGACCACCCCAAACCCCCTCTAGAACCCCTTAACTCCCTCCCCAGCTCCTCTCCAGCCTCTCCCCCAGCCTCACCTCCCCCCAGGCACCACCTCCAGGGCGGTGAGCGGAGCCTCCCCGAAGGTCATCTCCAGCACCGGGCGGCGCCGGGGGCTGCCGGGGTCGTACAGCCTCACCTGGGGGAGGAGGGGAGCACAAAGTAAACCCCAAAAAAAAAAAAGAGCCCCAAAAGGGTCTCCCCAAGCCCCCTTCTCAGACCTGGGCATGAGCTGTGCAGGTCAGGACCTTGTCAGAGGCAGGCAGGAAGCAGAGGTCTCGCTCCCAGATGGGGACGCGGAGGTCGAGCCAATCGTTCCTGACCTGGGGAGGGGGGCAAGAAGCAGATGGGGGTCTCAAAGCGGGGGAGGGGGTTTCAAAGGGAGGGGGAGGGGGCGAGGCTGACGTTTTGGCGCGGAAAACGGCCGCCTGGGGGCGCTGGAGGTCCCAGAGCTTGAGGCAGTTCTCCCTGCCCCCCGTGGCCAGGCGCTGAGGTCGGGTCGGGTCCTGCCGCATCCTGCACAGCCCTGAGCCCGCAGCCAGCTCCAGGTGGGGCTGGGGGGGCAGGAGAAAAGTGAGGAGGGGGCTCCAGAGGGGCCCCCAACGTTAAGTTCAGCCCCAAGGCTTGCTAAGCCTTCCCCCCCCAGGGGCAGTAACTCCTTCCCGAGGGGCTGCGAGGTTCCCCCTAGGGACTGCCCCCAGGTTGTCTCCAGCCCCCACTCAGGACCCCCTGAAGTCCCCTCAGGACCCCCTGAAGCCCCCTCAGGACTCCCTAAACACCCCCAGGACCCCCTAAAGTCCCCCCCAGGACCACCTAAATGCCCCTCAGGAGGCCCTAACCCCCCTCAAGCCACCCCAGGACCCCTTAAAGTCCCCCTCAGGACCACCTAAATGCCCCTCAGGCCACTCCAAAGCACCCCAGGACCCCTAACCCCCAGGACCACCTAAAGTCCCCCTCAGGATCCCTAAATCCCCCTCAGGACCCCTAAACCTTCCTTCAGCTCATCTCCAGCTCCCCCAGGACCCCCCTAATCCCCCCTAAACCCCTCCCAGGTCCTCACCTCAGACTCTTCCTCTCGCCACAGCCTGATCAGCCCGGACTCCACGCAGGTGATGACTGAGCTGGGGAGGGGGAAGAGGAGGAGGAGAAGGAGGAGAAGGAGAAGGAGAAGGAAGAGGAGGAGGAGGAGAAGGAGGAGGAGAAGGAGGAGAAGGAGAAGGAGAAGGAAGAGGAGGAGGAGGAGGAGGAGGAGGAGAAGGAGGAGGAGAAGGAGGAGAAGGAGAAGGAGAAGGAAGAGGAGGAGGAGGAGGAGGAGGAGAAGGAGGAGGAGAAGGAGGAAGAGGAGTAGGAGGAGAAGGAGAAGGAGAAGAGAAGGAGGAGGAGGAGAAGAAAGAGAAGGAGGAGGAAGGGAAGGGAAGGGAAGGGAAGGAAGGGAAGGGAAGGGAAGGAAGGGAAGGGAAGGAAGGGAAGGAAGGGAGGGAAGGGAAGGGAAGGAAGGGGGAGGAAGGAAGGGAAGGGAAGGGAAGGAAGGGAAGGGAAGGGAAGGGAAGAAGGGAAGGGAAGGAAGGGAGGGGGGGAGGGGAGGGAGAGGGAGGAGGAGAGGAGGAGGAGGAGGAGGAGGAGGAGGAGGAGGAGGAGGAGGAGGAGGAGGAGAAAACACCATTGAGGAAGGGGATTTTGGGGAGGGGGGAGGTCACACTCCCCCTCCAGCCCCCCCCCAGCCCCCTTCCCTCCTACCTCTCACAGACAGCAAGGCCACAGAAGACTCCCTCCCCGCCGGGGCAGCGCCGGCTGCGGGTGAACCTCCCTGCCTCGGGGCTGAACACCTTGAGGGAGCGATCCAGGGAGGCCACCAGGAGCTGAGGGGAGAGAGGGGAGAGAGGGGAGAGAGGGTCAGGACCTTCCTTCCTGCACAGCCTCACAGCTCATCCAGCCCAACCTCTCACCACAGCCCTCGTGCCCAGCCCACGGCACCCAGTGCCACCTCCAATCCCCCCCCCGAACCCCTCCAGGGCTGGGGACTCCACCACCTCTCCCTGGGCAGCCCAACAACTCCCTCAGGGAAGGATTTCCTCCTCCCCTCCAGCCTAACCCTCCCCCCTGGCACAGCTTGAGGCTGTGTGCTCTTGTTCTGGTGCCTGGGAGAAGAGCTCAACCCCCAGCTGGCTGCAACCTCCCTGCAGGGAGCTGCAGAGGGCAATGAGGTCTCCCCTGAGCCTCCTCCTCTCCAGGCTAAGCAACCCCAGCTCCCCTCAGCCTCTCCTCCAGACCCCTCCCCAGCTTTGTTGCCCTTCTCTGGGCACCTTCAAGCCTCTCAATGTCCTTCTTGAGCTGAGGAGCCCAGAGCTGGACACAGGACTCAAGGGGTGGCCTAACCAATGCAGAGCCCAGGGGCACAATGAGCTCCCTGCTCCTGCTGGCCACACTCTGCCTGCTGCAGCCCAGTGCAGACTGAGAGCTCCTGGTGAGCTTCTCCTCCCCCAGCACCCCCAAGGCTCTCTCCTCAGGGCTGCTTTCCAGCCTGGATTTGTGCCTGGGATTGCCTCCACCCAGCTGCAGGACCCTGCCCTTGGTCTGGTTGAACCTCCTGAGGTTGGCTTGTGCCCAGCTCTGCAGCCTGCCCAGCTCCCCCTGGCTGGATCCCTTCCCTCCAGCCTGCCCAGCTCCCTCTGCCTGGATCCCTTCCCTCCAGCCCCTCCAGCTCCCTCTGCCTGGATCCCTTCCCTCCAGCCTGCCCAGCTCCCTCTGCCTGGATCCCTTCCCTCCAGCCCCTCCAGCTCCCTCTGCCTGGATCCCTTCCCTCCAGCCTGCCCAGCTCCCCCTGGCTGGATCCCTTCCCTCCAGCCCCTCCAGCTCCCCCTGGCTGGATCCCTTCCCTCCAGCCCCTCCAGCTCCCTCTGGCTGGATCCCTTCCCTCCAGCCTCTCCAGCTCCCTCTGGCTGGATCCCTTCCCTCCAGCCCCTCCAGCTCCCTCTGCCTGGATCCCTTCCCTCCAGCCTCTCCAGGTCCATGGCCCCCACAGAGATGTTGACCAAGCCTGGCCCCAGGGCTGACCCCTGAGGGACCAGGACCCCCTAAACCCCCCCGGGGGAGGTCGGAGAGGCAGGAGCTGCCCTGCCTGGATCCCTGCTGGCTGGGCCTGAGCCCTTGGCCATCCTGCAGCCCTCCCTCCCTCCCTCCCCACCCCCCTGAGGGCCTCCTGGACCTGGCTCTGGCCGGGGTCTGCCCAGCAGAGGCAGCAGATGCTCTCCCCCCGGCTCAGCGCCGCGCCCCCGGGGAAGTTGGTCGCTCGCTTCCGCCGCAGGTCCACGCCTGGGGAGGGAGGGGAGAGAGGGGGGGAGAGGGGTAGGACCCCCCTCAAACCATGCCAGCCCCCTAAAACCATCCCAGCCCCCCAAGAAGCATCTCAGCCCCCCCCAAGGACCATCCCAGCCCCCCCAAACCATCCCCTCCCCCAAGATCCATCCCAGCCCCCCAAACCATCCATCCTAGACCCCCCAAGATCCATCCCAGCCCTCAAGAACCATCCCAGCCCCCAAGGACCATCCCAGCCCCCCCTAAACCATCCTAGCCCCCAGAACCATCTCAGCCCCCAAGAACCATCCTACCCCCATCCCCAAACCATCCCAGCTCCCCAAGAACCATCTCAGCCCCCTAAACCATCCTACACCCCCTAAGAACCATATCAGCCCCCAAAACCATTCCAGAACCCCCCTCCCAACCCATCCCAGTCCCCCAAACCACCCCAGCAGCACACAGACCTCAGCCCTAGGCCCCCAAGGCTCAGCCCCAAGCCCCCAAGGCTGCCCCAAGGCTGCCCCCAGCCTCACCCAGGCCCCCCCAAGGCCTCAGCCCAACCCCCCCCCACCCCTGAACCCCTCCGGACCCCCGCCCCAGCCTCACCCTTCAGGGCTCCGGTCTCGGCCCCCACCCACACGTGGTTCCAGCTGGCGGCGGAAGTCATGGCGCCCGGGTCCGGCGCTCGGGGCGGGCAGGGAGGAGATTCCGGATGGGACAGCGGCTGCCAGCCGGGGCCCTGAAGAGGCAGCAGCGAGCGGCGAAAGCGCCGCCGGGAGCTGGCCGCGGCCGCACCGGAAGTTGCCCGCGGGGAGAGGAGGGCAGCACCGGAAGTGCACTGGGAGTAAGGCGCCGGAAGTGAGCCGAGAGGCGGTGTCGCTGCCGGAAGAGGCGTGGCTTCTACCGGAAGCGGGCGCGCTCCGCGCAGCCAGCAGTCAATAGCAAGGCGGGAGGCGTGGCTTCGACCGGAAGCGGGCGCTCTCCGCGCAGCCAGCAGCCAATAGCAAGACGGGAGGCGTGGCCTCAAGGCCATGTGCGCCGCTGCCGCCACCACCACCACCACCACGACCACCACCACCTCCTCTCTCCCCCTCCCCACCCCGCGTCCCCATCCCCAATCTGAGGCCAAACTCCAAGGATTTGGTACAAAAAAATATCGCAACTTTATTGAGTTTTCAAGCACAGAATCCTGCAGGAGGCGCTGGGGGGGGAAACAAGGAGCAATGAGTGAGGGGCTCAAGCCCCCCCAGAGCGTTTTGGGGACCCCCAAACCCCTCCCCTCAAACTCCCAGGAGCCACTTTGGGAGCCCCCTCAAGCCCTCCCCTCCCCCCAAGTTGCTTTGGGACCCCCCCCAAAAGCTCTGCAGATGTCCCTCCAGCCACTTAGGGACCCCCAAAACCCCCTCCCTTCCCCCCTGGGGACCCCCTGCCCTCCCCCCAGTGGGGACCCCTCCCCTCCCCACAAAGCTGCCTCAGGGGAACCATCACTCATGGAGCTCAGCCTGGGGCGGTATCAATTTCATCCTTGGCAGCAAGGGGAGGGGAGGGGGAACCCCAGAACCTCATCACAGCCCCCAAGACCCCTCCCCAAACTCACCTCAGCACCCCCAAAACCTCCTCTCTCTCCCTGTGAGACAGCAAAGAAAGGTGGGGGGGAGAGGAAGAGGGAAGAAAAGGGAGGAGGAGGTCAGGATCTCCCCAAGCTTCCTGGGACCCCTCCTCAATCGATCTCTGCCCCCCACTTTTGGGGGGACACCCCTCCCCCCGAGTTTTTCAGGGGTTCAGCTGTTTTCAGGGGGGGTTCAAAGTGAGCTAGGTTGATCTCATCATCAAAATCGGGGGGGGTCGTTGGTGATGTCATCAGTGACATCATCTCACCTACCTCTTTGCTCCAACTTCATCTTAAGCCCTGTATGGGGGATAAATTAGGAGTGGGGGTGGGGTTAATTTGAGGGGGACCCCCAAAAAGGGGTTTGGGTACCCCCCAATCCCCCCAGGTCAGTCACCAAGTGCTCAGCAGCAGCTCTCAGCCGAACGAGATTCCATTGGGACATCATCACCCCTGGGGGACACCCCCCCCCTCATTTCCTCCCCCCCAGGGACCCCCCCCAACATTTATCCTCCACATTAAGGACCCTCCAATCCTTCCCCCCCCCCCCCCTTGGGGACCCCCAAGTTTATCCCTTCCCCCCACCCCCCCTTCTTTAAGGACCCTCAAACCCACACCCACCTGAGCCGGTCCCTGGGGGGCTGCAGCTTCCTCTCCTCCTGAAGGGGTTAAAAGGGGTGGGGGGGGTTAAGGAAGGACTACAGAAGCCCCCCACCCCCCTAGTTGTGCTTTTTGGACCCCCCCAAAAAGCTGTGGCCCCCTCAGACCGTCCCCTCTGGACCGAGGCGTCCCTCCCGACCCCCCCGCCACTGGCACCAGTGGGTTCAACCTTGGCAGGTTCTGGCGGCTGGGGGGGGGCTCAGACGCGTGGGGGTCTCATCATGGGGGGCCCCAGGGTGGGGAGGGGGTGGTCCTGCTGTGGGGGTGGGGAACTCACCAGGCTGGGGAGAGAGGAACACAAAAAAAGGGGCGGGGGGGAAGAGGAGGGAGGAAGAAAGAGGATAAAGAGAGAAGGAGAGACAAAAGGGGGAGGGGGGTGAGTGTTGGGGGTCCCCCCACGTGCTTCTTCCCCCGAGGGTGGTCTGGGGTCTGATCAGGGCTTTGGTAACTCTGCTGCCATGGGACCCCCCCCCGGGGTGGGGTGGGGTCCTGTCCAGCTCTGCTTTGTCATCGTTTCAGACCCTCGGGAGGGGGAGGGGGAAGGGCAGGGAGGGGTCAGGGAAGGACTCGAAAGGTGAGGGAGGGTCTGGAACACGCGGGGGGAGGGGGATCAGGAAAGGACTCTAAAGGTGAGGGAGGGTCTGAAACACGTGGGGAGGGGGATGAGGAAGGGGTCAGGGAAGGACTCTAGACGTGAGGGAGGGTCTGGAACACGCGGGGGGGAGGGGCAGGGGGATGAGGAAGGGCAGGGAGGGGTCAGGGAAGGACTCCAAAGGCGAGGGAGGGTCTGCAACACGGGAGGGGGGAGGCTGCTCACCTTTATGGGGAGGGGACCCGGGGCTCAGCTTCACCCCTGGTTTGGGGGGAGGTCACCTCACATCGGTGGGGAGGTCAGGAGGAGTCATCCTCTAGGGCAGGTGGGAGGCTCTGGGGGGGGGTTTAAGGTTAACGGACATTAATTAATTGACAATTAGGTGGTTAATAATCGCTAATCGATCGATTAATCGATAATTGGACACACCACACCCCCCCCAAGCCCGGGCCCCTTTGTCCTCAGTGGCAATGTGGCATCAGAGCCTTTCAGCCATATGCTTGTCCTTGGTATTCAGCAGGCACTGGGGAGGGGAAGGAGCAGGAAAGGAAGGGGGGGGGAGGCAGGGGAAGGCAGGAGGGGGAAGGAAGGCAGGAGGCAGAGGGGGAAGGAAGGCAGGAGGGGGAAGGGGAAGGAGGGGGAAGGAAGGCAGGAGGGGGAAGGAAGGCAGGAGGGGGAAGGAAGGCAGGAGGGGGAAGGAAGGAGGAGGGGGAAGGAAGGCAGGAGGGGGAAGGAAGGCAGGGAGGGGGAAGGAAGGCAGGAAGGAAGGCAGGAGGGGGGAAGGCAGGGGCAGGAGGGGGAAGGAAGGCAGGAGGGGGAAGGCAGGAGGGGGAAGGAAGGCAGGAGGGGGAAGGCAGGGGGGCAGGAGGGGGGGAAGGCAGGCAGGGGGGGGAAGGCAGGCAGGGGGGGAAGGGGGAGGGGGAAGGGCAGGCAGGAGGCAGGGGGGGGAAGGCAGGCAGGAGGGGGAAGGCAGGCAGGAGGGGGGAGGAAGGCAGGAGGGGGGAAGGCAGGCAGGAGGGGGGAAGGAAGGCAGGAGGAGGGGGAAGGAAGGCAGGAAGGGGAAGGCAGGAGGAAGGGAAGGAGGGGGAAGGAAGGCAGGAGGGGGGAAGGCAGGAGAGGCAGGGGGGAAGGCAGGAGGGGGAAGGCAGGGAGGGGAAGGCAGGGGAAGGCAGGAGGGGGAAGGAAGGCAGGAAGGAGGGGGGAGGAAGGCAGGAAGGGGGAGGAAGGCAGGAAGGAGGGGGAGGAAGGCAGGAAAGGGGGAGGAAGGCAGGAAGGAGGGGGAGGAAGGAGGAGGGGAGGAAGGCAGGGAGGGGAGGAAGGGAGGAGGGAGGAGGGGGGGGGAAGGGGGGGGGAAGGGAGGCAGGCGGGAGGGGGACACACGACCCCCAATTCCCTCTTGACCCCTCCCAGAGGCACCACGAGGCCAATTTAGGGGGTGAAAGCCCTTTCTATCCCCCATCCCCACTCCTCTTAATTCGGTGCTCACCTATTAAAGAGCCGCAGAGAGGAGAAGCTGAGAGGCTGCAGAGCTTGGGGGGGGGGGAGAGGAATTAATGAGAGTCAGGCAAGAGGCCCTCAGAATGCGACCCCAGCCTCAGCCTCAGCCCCCTCCCCACTGCGGCCTGAGCCTCTCCAGCGCCGCTCAGTGTTTAAGCGAAAAGCTTTCCCCACGCTGCCATCGGCAAGAGAGAGTTCGAGAGATCATCCCCGCGGCGCTAAAAACCTCCAAGTTTTAACCCAAAAGCGGCCTCGGAAAGGAGGGGGGGGGGCGGCGCCGATCCTCACCTGGAGCGCAGGAAGCATCTCGAAAGGTTGGAAACCCTGAGAAGAGAAACGAAAGGAGGAGTTAAGGGAGAGATAGGAAGCGGAACGCGGCCTGGTCCGGGGGGGGGGACGGGACGGGGGGGGAGCTAGGCCGCGGTCCTCAGAGCCACTCGAAAGCCTTCACGCCGCGGTCAGCACAGGTCTGTGAATGGGACTCATCACCGAACGCTCCTCCCTCATCCACCGAGCCTCCATTGATTTCCCCCCCCGGGGGAGCCGGGAGCGATCTTCCCTCACACCCTTGAGGCGGGAAGCAGCCAAACCCCTCCGCGTCCCCCGGAAAAACGACTCCGTGAGGGGAATCCGGCCGCGGAGCGACCTCAGCGGCTCCCCCGCTGCCCCTAGGGAAGGAGGTGGTGGCGGCTGAGGCCCTCCGACCCCCCCGCGGGGTAAAAGGAACAAAGAGATGAAGGCAGCGCCCGCCCGCACCTCGCCTCACCGCAGCGGCTCCGCGGGCAAAATGGCCGCCGCGTCGCCGGCGCCCGCCTTAAATAGGCCCGCGGGGCATGCTGGGAAATCCGAGGCTTGGCGCATGCGCACTGCGCAGCCTCGCTCAGCCTCCACCCCCCCCACCCCTTCTCCTTAGGCGGGAAAAGCGCAGCGCGGGTCTGGGCGGGAAAAGGGTCCGGGGAGGGCCAATGGGAAGCAAGATTAGCGATCGGGGAGGCGGGGCGTGGGCAGGGCAAATCACGTGGCTTGCGAAGGGACGCGCAGCGGCGGGGAGGGGCGGGGTTATGCTAATGAGAGAGCGAGAAGGGACGCCGGGAGGGAGCCAATCCACGAGGGGCAACGAGGGAAGAGGCGGGGGGGAGAGCGATGCTATTGGCTGGGAGAGGCGGCGAGGGCGGGGCGAACCGCGGGGAGAGGGCGGGGTGAAGCGCGGGGAGAGGGCGGGGTTATGCTAATGAGACGCCGGGCGGCATGGCTCAGGGAGGCGCCGGTGCGGTTCGACGGAGCCCGCTGCTTGCGCAGCCTGTGCGGGACGAGGGGAGAGGGAGACCGGGGGAGGGGCTCGGTGCTGTCGGGGAGCCCCGGCGGGACCTGGAACGGTGGCGGCCAAAGCTGCCGGGATCGCTTCTCGGCCCTTTTGGGGGGCCGGATCGCAGCTTGCTCCCTCCGCGCCGCTGCATCGCCCGCCCCGGGGCTTGCGGTGCCTCCGGTGCCTCCGGGAGCGGCCAGCCTTCACGGGGACCTGCGCAGGGGGACGGCAGAGCCCAGCCCTGCCCTCCCTTCCTTTTCTCGTCCCCTTCGAGCTCCCTCCCATAGCTCCATCCGAACCTCCTTGGATCCTTCCGACCTTACTTTAGCTCCCCGCAAACCCTCCTCAGATCCTTCCACCCCTCCAAGCCTCCTTGGATCCCCCAAACCCTCCTCAGACCCCTCCAAGCCTCCTTTAGCTCCCCCCAAGCCGTCCTCAGACCCCTCCAAGCCTCCTTTAGCTCCCCCCAAACCCTCCTCAGACCTCCCCAAGCCTCCTTTAGCTCCCCCAAACCCTCCTCAGACTCCTCATCCCCCCTGGAAAGAATCCCCCCGGAGACAGAGCTGCAAAACTAAACCACTTTTAATGCCCACCCCTCCAAAAATCGCCTTCAAGATGATGCAAACTCCTCCTCCTCCTCTTCTTCCTCCCTCTCCTCCCGTTCCTCCCCCTCCCCTTCCAACCCCTCCTCGCCCCTCCCCGGCCCCTGCCCCAACCTCCTGCGCACGGCCAGGGGCAGGAAGCTGCGGAGGAAGTGGAAGAAGTCGCGGAAGAGAGGCCCGGGCTCGGCGGGGAGCAAGCGGAGCAGCGCCCGGCGGGCACCGCCGGCCGGAGGCTGGCTCGGAAGCTCAGCAGCGGCCGCCCGGGCTGGGCGTTATCGTCCTGTCGCGATAGGGCTTCCGACACCTTCCTCTCCAGCTCTAAGCAGTCGTCTCCGGGGCTGCCGGTGGCGCTGGTGCCGGTGGCAGCGGAGGTGGCGGTGGCGGCGGCGGCGTTCCCCCGCAGCTGGCGGCGGAGCCGTCGGCGCCCGGTCCAGACGCGGTGGCGGAGGGCGCAGCTCCAGCTCCGCGCTTCGGTGCTGCCCCCTCGCGGCCGCTTGGCGGCGCTGCAGCCTCCGCCGTTCGCCGCCGCCGCCGCCGCAGGCGAGCGCCGCTTGCAGCCCACCGACGGCTCCTCCGCTGCTTCCTCCTCCTCCTCCTCCTCCTCCGCCGCCGCTTCCTCCTCCCCCTCCTCCCCGCCGCCTTGCCGGGGGGACCCCCCCGGGCTGCAAGCGCACCCCAGGACCTCCCTCAGCACGAAGGCGACGGCGGAACAAACCTCCCCGAACCCTCCCCCGGGGTCAGGCTCTAAAGGGATGGGGATGAGGAAAACGCCGGAAGAGGAGGAGGAGGAGGAGGAAGAAGAGGAAGCTCCGGGCTCCACGCCCCCGGGTTGGAAGAGCCTGGTGACCCCCCAGGGGCGCCCCTTGGCGGATTTGCGGCGGTACTGCAGGCTGCGGCAGAACTTGGCGGCGGCTCGGCAGCAGCCCCGGAACTTCGCCGCCGCCTTCGGGCTGACGTTGGCCGCCACGTTGTGGCTCAGCTCGAAAGGGTCCTGCAGGTTGAAGGCTCCCGGCTTGAAACCCGCCGGCAGGGGCTGCAGGGGCACGGCCCGGCCCCGCCGGAGGGACAGCAGCTGGCTGCCCAGCTCCAGGTCGCTGAAGAGGTGGAAGAAGTCGGCCAGCAGGGCGCCTGGGGGAGGGGGAAGGGGGAAGGAAGGAAGTGAGGAGGGGGAGATGTCTTAGGGGGTGGCTTGGCGGCGCTGCAGCCTCCGCCGTTGGCCGCCGCAGGCGAGCGCCGCTGGCAGCCCCCCGACGGCTCCGCTGCCGCTGCCGCTCCCCCAAACCCCCCTCAGCCCCCTCCAAGCCTCCTTGGATCCCCCAAACCCTCCCTTTAGCTCCCCCCAAACCCTCCTCAGGCTCCTCCAAGCCTCCTTGGATCCCCCAAACCCTCCTCAGGCTCCTCCAAGCTTCCTTTAGTTCCCTCAAACCCTCCTCAGACCCCTCCAAGCCTCCTTGGATCCCCCAAACCCTACCTTTAGCTCCCCCCAAGCCCTCCTCAGACCCCTCCAAGCCTCCTTTAGCTCCCCCCAAACCCTCCTCAGGCTCCTCCAAGCCTCCTTTAGCTTCCCCCAAGCCCTCCTCAGGCTCCTCCAAGCCTCCTTGGATCCCCCAAACCCTCCCTTTAGCTCCCCCCAAACCCTCCTCAGGCTCCTCCAAGCCTCCTTTAGCTCCCCCCAAACCCTCCTCAGACCCTTCCAAGCCTCCTTGGATCCCCCAAACCCTCCCTTTAGCTCCCCCCAAACCCTCCTCAGGCTCCTCAACCCCCCCTGGGAGCCATCCTGAGAGGCTTACTGGGGGGCTGGGTGTTGGTGCTGGGCTGCAGGGCGCCGGCGTCCCGGGGGAAGGAGCAGTCCCAGCCGGAGACCACGACGCGCTCCTGGGGGCCTGGGGGGGGAAGAGAGAGGAGAGGGGAGGTGAGGAAGGGGGGGAAAAAGGCTTTGAGGGGGTCCTGAAGGGGGTTAGAGGGGGTAAAGGAAGGCTTGAAGGGGGTTGGAGGAGGATAAAGGGGAGTTTGAGGGGGGGGTAAAGGAGGGTTTGAGGGGGGTAGAGGGGTCCAGAGGGGGGTTGGAGAGGTCCAGATGGGGTTTGGAGGGGGGGAAAGGAGTCCAGAGGGGGATTTGAGGGACCTGAGGAGGGTTTGAGGGGTCCAGAGAGGGATTTGAGGGACCTGAGGAGGGTTTGAGGGGTCCAGAGAGGGTGTGGAGGGGGGGAAAGGAGGATCTGAAGGAGCTAAGGGAAGGTTTGAGGGGTCCCAAGGGGTTTGGAGGGGTCCAGAGGGGGATTTGAGGGACCTGAGGAGGGTCTGAGGGGTCCAGAAGAGGGTTTGAGGAGGGGAAAGGAGGATCTGAAGGAGCTAAGGGAAGGTTTGAGGGGTCCCAAGGGGGTTTGGAGGGGTCCAGAGGGTGGTTTGGGGAGGTCCAGAGGGGCCTTTGGGGGGGGGAGGATCCAAGGAGGGTCTTGAAGGCCCTGCCCAGGTCCTGCTGCTCCCAGAGGCCTTTTCCCACCTCGGCAACTGGCAGAGGGGGAGGGAAGAGGCAGGAAAGGGAGCTGGGAGGAGGGAGAGGAGGAGGGAGAGAGGGAGGGAGAGAGGGAGAGGAGGAGAGAACAGAGGGAGAGGAGGAGACAGAAGAAGGGAGAGGAGGAGGGAGAGGAGGAGGGAGAGGAGGAGGGAGAGGAGGAGGGAGAGGAGGAGGGAGAGGAGGAGGGAGAGGAGGAGGGAGATAGGGAGAGAAGGAGAGACAGAGGGAAAAGAGGAGGGAACAGAGGGAAAGAGGGAGGGCCAGAGGGAGAGAGAGGAGGATGGACAGAGGGAGAGGAGGAGGGAACAGAGGGAGAGGATGAGGGGACAGGAGGAGGGACAGAGGGAGAGGATGAGGGGACAGGAGGAGGGACAGAGGGAGAGGAGAGACAGAGGGAGAGGAGGAGGGACAGAGGGAGAGGAGGAGGAGACGGAGGGAGAGGAGAGACAGAGGGAGAGGAGGGACAGAGGGAGAGGAGGGACAGAGGGAGAGGAGGAGGGACAGAGGGAGAGGAGGAGGGACAGAGGGAGAGGAGGAGGGAACAGAGGGAGGGAGAGGAGGAGGGAACAGAGGGAGAGAATGAGGGGACAGGAGGAGGGACAGAGGGAGAGGAGGAGGGGACAGGAGGAGGGACAGAGGGAGAGGAGAGACAGAGGGAGAGGAGGGACAGAGGGAGAGGAGGAGGAGACAGAGGGAGAGGAGGAGGAGACAGAGGGAGAGAGAGGAGGGACAGAGGGAGAGGAGAGACAGAGGGAGAGGAGAGACAGAGGGAGAGGAGGAGGGACAGAGGGAGAGGAGGAGGGACAGAGGGAGAGGAGGAGGAGACAGAAGGAGGGACAGAGGGAGAGGAGAGACAGAGGGAGAGGAGAGACAGAGGGAGAGGAGAGACAGAGGGAGAGGAGGAGGGACAGAGGGAGAGGAGGAGGGACAGAGGGAGAGGAGGAGGAGACAGAGGGAGAGGAGGAGGGACAGAGGGAGAGGAGGAGGAGACAGAGGGAGAGGAGGAGGAGACGGAGAGGAGGGACAGAGGGAGAGGAGAGACAGAGGGAGAGGAGAGACAGAGGGAGAGGAGGAGGGGACGGAGAGGAGGGACAGAGGGAGAGGAGGAGGGACAGAGGGAGAGGAGGAGGGACAGAGGGAGAGGAGGAGGGACAGAGGGAGGGAGAAGAGGAGGGGACAGAGGGAGAGAGAAGAGGAGGGGACAGAGGGAGAGAGAAGAGGAGGGGACAGAGGGAGAGGAGGAAGGGAGAGAGGGCCAGGGGGAGGGCCAGAGGGCCCCCAGGCCTCTCCACCTGCCATCTCCTGCAGCTGCTCCAGGCTGGGCAGCACCGGGGGGCTGCAGCTCTGCAGGAAGAAGACCACCAGCAGCGTCAGGGCGTAGTTGGTGAGCAGGGAGCCTCCCCCAGAGGGCTTTCCTGAGGCAAAGCAGAGGTACAAAGGATGCTTGGGGTGGGGGAGCTCAGGAGGGGTTGGGAGCCCCCTCCCCACCCCCCCAGCCCCCCCCCTCCCCTGCAGGCAGAGCCCCTTCCCCACCTGCCAGGCCCTGCTGCTTGGCCCAGAGCCTGGCGGTGTAGACCAGGGGCTGGACGCGGAGGTCAGCCTGGGAGCAGAGCTGCAGGAAGGAGGTGTTGAGCACAGCCAGCCTGGGGAGGGGGAGGGCAGAGCTGGGCATCAGCAGGGCCCCCAGCCCCCTGGCCAGCCCCCCTGGCCAGCTCTTGACCCCCCCCGGCCCTCCTTCCATCCCCTTCCCACTTCCTCCCTTTCCTTCTCCACCTCCCTCCTTCCCTTCCTCTTTCCACCTTCCTCCTTCCCTTCCCCTCTCCACCTCCCTCCTTCCCTTCCCCTCTCCACCTCCCTCCTTCCCTTCTCCTCTCCACCTCCCTCCTTCCCTTCCCCTTTCCACCTCCCTCCTTCCCTTCCCCTTTCCAACCCTTCCTCAGCTCCCTCCCACCCTCCTCATCCCCTTCCAACCTTCCTCAGCTCCCTCCCACCCTCCTCAACCCTTCCTCAGCTCCCCCCCACCACCCCCAACTCTTCCTCAGCTCCCTCCCACCCTCCTCCTCCCTTTCCAACCTTCCTTAGACCTCCTCAACCCTTCCTCAGCTCCCTCCCACCCTCCTCCTCCCCTTCCAACCTCCCTCAGCTTCCTCCCACCCTCCTCAACCCTCCCTCAGCTCCCTCCCACCCTCCTCCTCCCCTTCCAACCTCCCTCAGCTCCCTCCCACCCTCCTCAACCCTCCTCAGCTCCCTCCCACCCTCCTCAACCCTTCCTCAGCCCCTCCCACCACCCCCAACTCTTCCTCAGCTCCCTCCCACCCTCCTCCTCCCCTTCCAACCTCCCTCAGCTCCCTCCCACCCTCCTCCTCCCCTTCCAACCTCCTCAGCTCCCTCCCACCCTCCTCAACCTCCTCAGCTCCTCCCACCCTCCTCAACCCTTCCTCAGCCCCTCCCACCACCCCCAACCCTTCCTCAGCCCCCCCACCACCCCCAACTCTTCCTCAGCTCCTCCCACCCTCCTCCTCCCCTTCCAACCTCCCTCAGCTCCCTCCCACCCTTCTCCTCCCCTTCCAACCTTCCCTAGGCCTCCTCAACCCTTCCTCAGCTCCCTCCCACCCTCCTCCTCCCCTTCCAACCTCCTCAGCTCCCTCCCACCCTCCTCCTCCCCTTCCAACCTCCTCAGCTCCCTCCCACCCTCCTCCTCCCCTTCCAACCTCCCTCAGCTCCCTCCCACCCTCCTCAACCCTCTCTCAGCTCCCTCCCACCCTCCTCCTCCCCTTCCAACCTCCCTCAGCTCCCTCCCACCCTCCTCAACCCTCTCTCAGCTCCCTCCCACCCTCCTCCTCCCCTTCCAACCTTCCTTAGACCTCCTCAACCCTCCCTCAGCTCCCTCCCGCCCCTCCCCGGCCTCCTTTTCCCTCCCTCCAACCCTTTCCCCCTCAGCCCCCCCCAGGCCTTGCCCCTCCCTCCCCAACCTGTTGTCCAGGGAGATGTCCCCTGCCAGGCCAGACTGCTTGTGGCAGAACTTGACCACGGGGCGGCGGGCGGCGGGCAGGGGCCGGACGCTGGCCACGCCGGGCACGCAGCGCCGCAGGATGCTGCCCACCACCTCCAGCAGCTCTGGGGCCGGGGTGGAGGCCAGGTCCAGGTCGCTGAGGAGGGAATCTGCCAGGCCAAGGCCCTGGGGGGAGGCCTGGAGGGAAGCCTGCAGGGCCTGGGGGGCTGCCAGGTCGAGGAAGAGGTCCAGGTCGCAGCCGTGGGTGGAGAAGGAGTTGACCGAGGAGCCGAAGGGCAGCACGGAGCAGCCTGGGGGAGAGGGGGAGAGAGGGGGAGGAGGTGAGGCAGGGGGAGGGGAGCAAAGCCCTTGGACACCCCTGCCCCACGGCCTGCTCCCCAAGCTGCTGCCAGGGGGGTTGGGATGGGGGGAGGAGCAGCTGGGGCACCCAAAGGGGGGCTGCAGGGGCCGGGGGGGGGAGCAGGGAAAGGGTCCTGGAGGGAAGGGATCCAGGCAGGGGGAGCTGGAGGGAAGGGATCCAGGCAGAGGGAGCTGGAGGGAAGGGATCCAGGCAGAGGGATCTGGACCTAGAGGAAGGAGGAAGGGGAAGGGAGGAAGGAGGAAGGGGAAGGGAGGAAGGAGGAAGGGGAAGGGAGGAAGGAGGAAGGGGAAGGGAGGAAGGAGGAAGGGGAAGGGAGGAAGGAGAAAGGGGAAGGGAGGAAGGAGAAAGGGGAAGGGAGGAAGGAGAAAGGGGAAGGGAGGAAGGAGGAAGGGGAAGGGAGGAAGGAGGAAGGGGAAGGGAGGAAGGAGGAAGGGGAAGGGAGGAAGGAGAAAGGGGAAGGGAGGAAGGAGAAAGGGGAAGGGAGGAAGGAGAAAGGGAAGGGAGGAAGGAGGAAGGGGAAGGGAGGAAGGAGGAAGGGAGGGGAGGAAGGAGGAAGGGGAAGGGAGGAAGGAGGAAGGGAGGGGAGGAAGGAGGAAGGGGGAGGGGGAGGAAGAGGAGGGAGAAGGGAGAAGGGAAGGGAAAGGAGGAGGGAGGGAAGGCAAGGAAGGGAGGGGAGGGAAGGGAGGGAAGGGAGGAGGAAGGGGAGGGAGAAGGAAGGAGGAAGGAGCAAGGGGAGGGAAGAAGGAGAAAGAGGATGCAGGGAGGAGGAAGGGGAACGAGACAGGAGAAAGAGGAGACAGGGGGGAGGAAGAGGAGGCAGGGGAGAGGAAGAGGAGGAGGAGGAAGAGGAAGCTGACCAGGGAAGAACTCGCTGAAGACCTCCTGGAGCAGCGCCACCAGCAGGTCGCGCAGGCGGCGCTCGGCCTGGCTCAGCTCCAGCAGCTGCACCACCTGCACCATCTGGGCGTCCACCTGGGGGCGCTGCGGGTCACTGCGAGGGGACGCACACGGCCCCCGACCCCGCCCCCTGACCCTGACCCCGCCCCTCTCCTCTTGACCACGCCCCTCCCAGGACCGGACCTCACAACCCCCCCCCCCCCAGTGCTGCAGGAGAGCTTCAAGCAGCCCTGGAGAAGCTTTGGGACCCCCAGGAGACCCCCAAAAGACCCCCCAAGACTCCCCCAAACCCTTAGAAGACCCTCAAGACCCCTAAAAGACCCCCAAGACCCCCCCAAAACCCCTAGCCCCCCCCCCAAAAGACCCCCAAGAGCCCCCCAAGCCTCCCAGAAGACCCCCAAGAGCCACCCAAAACCCCCAGACCCCCCCCAAAAGACCCCCAAGGCTCCCTAACCCCTCAGGAGACCCCAAGACCCCCTCCAAGCCCCCAGAAGACCCCCAAAAGCCCCAGAAGACCCCAAGACTCCCCAAGATCCTCAGGAGACCCCAAAACCCTCAGAAGACCCCAAGACCTCCAGGAGACCCCAAGACCCCCAAGACCTCCAGAAGACCCCCAAGACCCCCAAACCCTCAGAAGACCCCCAAGACCACCCAAAAGACCCTCAAGTCCCCCTAAACCCCAGGAGACCCCCAAACCCCAAGGGATCCCCAGGACCCCCAGAAGACCCCAAGACCCCTCAAAACCCCAGGAGACCCCCAAGACCCCCACAAACCCTCAGAGGACTCCCAAGACCCCCAAAACCTATAGAAGACCCCAAGACCCCCAAAGCCCCAGAAGACCCCCAGGAGACCCCCCCAAACCCCAAGGGATCCCCAGGACCCCCAAAACCCCAAGACCCCCAAAACCCACAGAAGACCCCAAGACACCCCCAAACCCCCAAAAGCCCCAAGACCCCCAGAAGACCCCCAAACCCCAGAAGACCCCCAGAAGCCCCCAAGCCCCTAGAAGACCCCAAGACCCCCAAAAGCCCCAGGAGACCCCAAGACCCCCAAAACCCCAGAAGACCCCTCAGAAGACCCCAAGACCCCCCCAGACCCCAAGCCCCCAAGCCCCTAGAAGACCCCCAAGACCCCCAAAAGCCCCAGGAGACCCCCAAGACCCCCAAACCCTCCAAAAGAAGACACCCCAAGACCCCCAAACCCCCAAGGGATCCCAGGACCCCCAAAAGACCCCAAGACCCCCAGACCCCCTCAAAACCCCAAAAGCCCCCAAAACCCCAGGAGACCCCAAGACCCCCAGAAGACCACCCCAAGACCCCCAAGAGCCCCCAAGCCCCTAGAAGACCCCCAAGACCCCCTCCCCCGAGCCCCTCACATCAGGCTCCTGCCACAGCTTCTGCTGGAGCCCCCCCAGCCGCAGGGGGTCGCGCTGGGGGTCGCCGCCGCCGCCGCCCCCCCCCCCGGGGGTCCTCTCCTTGCCCCGGCCGCAGGCGAAGGCTTTGGGCTGCCGGGGCCGGACCCGCAGGCGGCTGCCGGCCAGGAGGTGCTGCGGCTGCGCCAGCGCCCTCTGGCGGCCGGCGGCGTCCTGCAGCTCCACGATGGCGTAGGCGCCCTGGGGGGGGGCAAGGGAGGCGGAGTTGGGGTCGGTGGGGGGGGGTCTCCCCAAGGACCCCCCAAGCATCTCCCCACCTCCCCCCACTGGCCCCTAGCCCCCTTCCAGAGACCCCCAACCCCCCCCAGCGCCCCCCAACCTCCCCCCGGCGCCCCAACCTCCCGGTGCCCCCAACCTCCCCGGTGCCCCCAACCTCCCCGGTGCCCCCAACCCCCTCCAGTGCCCCCAACCTCCCCCGGTGCCCCCAACCTCCCCCGGTGCCCCCAACCCCCTCCCGGTGCCCCCAACCTCCCCCAGTGCCCCCAACCCCCTCCCGGTGCCCCCAACCTCCCCGGTGCCCCCAACCTCCTCCCACTGCACCCCTAGGCACCTCAGTGCCCCCGTGCCCCCCAACCTTCCCCTACTGTCCCCCAGCCCCTCCCAGTGCCCCCAACCTCACCCCAGTGCCCCCAACCTCCCCCTACTGCCCCCAACCTTCCCCTCCTGCCCCCAACCTCCCCCACTGGCCCCTAGCCCCCTTCCAGTGCCCCCAGGCAGCTCAGTGCCCCCAGCCTCGCTCTACTGCCCCCAAACTCCCCTCCTGCCCCTGCCCCAGGCAGCTCAGTGCCCCCAACCTCCCCTCCTGCCTCCCAACCTCCCCCACTGCCCCCACCTCCAACCTCCCCTCCTGCCTCCCAACCTCCCCCCACTGCCCCCAGTGCCCTCCAACCCCCTCCTGCCTCCCAACCTCCCCCACTGCCCCCAGTGCCCTCCAACCCCCTCCTGCCCCCAACCTCCCCCACTGCCCCCAGTGCCCTCCAACCTCCCCTCCTGCCTCCCAACCTCCCCCACTGCCCCCAGTGCCCTCCAACCCCCTCCTGCCCCCAACCTCCCCCACTGCCCCCAGTGCCCCCAACCTCCCCTCCTGCCCCCAACCTCCCCTCCTGCCTCCCAACCCCCCCTGCCCCCAGTGCCCTCCAACCCCCTCCTGCCTCCCAACCTCCCCCACTGCCCCCAGTGCCCTCCAACCCCCCCTCCTGCCCCCAACCTCCCCTCCTGCCTCCCAACCTCCCCCTCCTCCCCTCCCGCTGCCCCCCCCCCTTCCCCTCCCCCAGCCCCCCCCTCCCCCAGCCCCCTCCCCTCCCTTTCCCCCTCCCCCAACCTTCTCCTTGTCCATCACCACGGCGGCCACGGCTCCGTAGGCGGCGAAGTGGCTGGCGAGCCGGGCGGGGGAGGTGCCGCGGGGGAAGCCGCAGACGAAGAGGCTGCGGAGCTCCTGCTGCCGCCGCTGCCGCCGCAGCGCCCCCAGCCGGCGGTGCCGCCGGCCCCGCAGGTGCTCGGCCAGGCTGGGGCCTGCCCCGGGCGGGGAGGGGGGACAGGTTGGTGTGTCCCCCCCCCCCCCCACCCTGGGGGTCCTCATCCCCGCTCAGAGACACCCAGGAAGCGACCGATCCGCTTCAGCCCCGGCGCCGAAGGAGACCCCCCCCCACGTGGAAGACCACCCCAGACCACCCCCCCCCCAAAGCCTTAGGACCCCCCCAAACACGCAGGACCCCCCTAACCCCCCCTCCAAATCCTCAGGACCCCCTAGAAGACCACCCAAGACCCCCAAGCCCTCAGGAACCCCCAAGACCCGACGCCGAACCTCAGGACCCCCTAGAAGACCCTGACCCGACCCCACCCCAGAAGACCCCAAGACCCCCAACACCCTCAGGACCCCCTAGAAGGCCCCCAACCCCCTAGAAGACCCCCAACCCCTCCCAAAGCCTTAGGACCCCCAAACCCCCTCCCCAAACCCTTAGGACCCCCTAGCCTCCCCCAAACCCTCAGGACCTCCCAGGAAGACCCCCAAACACGCAGGACCCCCTAACCCCTCCCCCAAACCCTCAGCACCCCCTAGAAGACCCCCAACCCCCTCCCGAAACCCTGAGGTCCCCCACCCCACCCCCTCCCAAACCCTCAGGACCCCCAGAAGACCCCAAAGATCCTCCCAACCCCCTAGAAGACCCCCAAGACCCCCAAACCTTCAGGACCCTCCTAGTAGACCCCCAACCCCCTCCCCAAACCCCCAACCCCCTCCCCAAATCCTCAGGACCCCCTAGAAGGCCCCAACCCCCTAGAAGACCCCCAAGACCCACCCCCAAAGCCTTAGGACCCCCTAAGACCCCCAAACACGCAGGACCCCCAACCCCCTCCAAACCCTCAGGACCCCCTAGAAGGCCCCAAGACCCCCAAAGCCTTAGGACCCCCAGAAGACCCCAACCCCCAGAAGACCCCCAGCCTTAGGACCCCCAAACCCCTCCCCAAACCCTCAGGACACCCCCAACCCCCTCCCAAACCCTCAGGACCCCCAGAAGACCCCAAGATCCTCCCAACCCCCAGAAGACCCCAAGACCCCCAAGCCTCAGGACCCCCAACACCTCGCAACACCCTCAGGACCCCCAAGAAGACCCCCAACCCCCTCCCAAGCCCTTAGGACCCCCCCAACCCCCCCGCCCCCCGGCAGCACTCACGGTTGGCCGCCGTGACCTGGCACAGGAGGCAGCGGAAGCCTCCCCGCGGCAGGGGCTCCACGTCGGGGTCCGAGTCGGGATCCGGGGCCGGGCTGGGGTCGGAGTCAGCGACCGGAGAGCCTTCGGGGGCCGGTACCGGGCTGAGGTCGTGCACCGGGGGCGGGCTCGGGGCAGCGACCGGAGAGCGCTCAAGGTTCAGCACCGGGCTGGGGTCGGAGGCAGCGACCGGAGAGCCTCCGGGAGCCGGCACCGGGCTGAGGTCGGAGTCAACGACGGGAGCGCACTCGGGGGCCGGTACCGGCTTGGCGTCGGAGTCAGTGACTGGAGAGCCTTCGGGGGCCGGCACCGGGCTGAGGTCGGGCACCGGCGTCGAGTCGGAGTCAGCCACCGGAGAGCCTTCGGGGGCCGGCGCCGGGCTGGGGTCGGAGGCAGCGACCGGAGAACGCTCCGGGTTCGGCACCGGGGTCGGGTCGGGGCAGCGACCGGAGAGCGCTCGGGGGCCGGCGCCGGGCTGGGGTCGGAGTCACCGCCGGGAGTGCGCTCGGGGGCCGGCGCCGGGCTGGGGTCGTGCACCGGAGGCGGTTGGGAGGCAGCGACCGGAGAGCCCTCGGGGGCCGGCGCCGGGCTGGGGTCGTGCACCGGGCTGGGGTCGGAGGCAGCGACCGGAGCGCGCTCGGGGGCCGGCGCCGGGCCCGGCTCAGCCACCGCCCCGGCAGCCACACCGCCGGCCGCGCCGTGCCCGCGCCCGGGCCCCAGGCCGCTCCCCGCCTCCATCCCGCGCCCCGCGCAGCCCTTTCCCGCCTTTGCGCCCCGGCCGCCACCAGCGCCCTGCGGCTCCCCGCGGGGCACTTCCGCCGGAAGTTGTCCTCAGCCCTCTAGGTTCCCTCCATCCCCCCGCCCTCAACCCCCCCCCTTAACCGTTCCCCCCCCGGTAGCGTGAGCCGGCAAGAAGGTTCCGCATGGAGGTTTCGCTTCTCCCGGTGCGGCAGGGGAGGGGGGAAGGTTTCTTCGTGCGCCCCCCGCCCCCCCAAAGCGGCGCTGCAGAACCCCAGGTACCAAAGCAGCTGGGGGAGGGGTGGGGAGGAGGGGCGATGCTCAAGGGGAGCACGGGGTGGGGGGAGAGGAGGAGGAGGAGGAGGGGGAAGGGGCTGGGGAGAGGGGGAGAAGGTTTCAGGGGAGGGGGGGGAAGGGGAGGGAAGGGGGAAAGGGAGGGGAAGGAGGGAAGGGGGAAGGGGAGGAAGGGAGGGAAGGGAGGAGGGGAAGGGGAGGGAAGGGAGGGGAGGGGAGGGGAGGAAGGGAGGAAGGGAGGGGAAGGGGAGGGAAGGGGAGGGAAGATGAGGGGAAGGAAGAGGATGAGGGGAGGGAAGGGAGGGAGAGGAGAGGGATCCAAACTAGGACCAACAGCAAGCCCTGGGCCACCCCCCCCCGCTCCCCCACCCCTCCCTCCCCCGACCCCCGACCCCCTCCATTATTCCTTTTTCTTGATTCTTTTTTTCTCTTTTTTTCTTCCTTTTTTTTGTGTTTTTTTTTCCTTTTTTCTTCCTTTTTCCTTTCTCTTTTCTCTTTTCTTTTATTGTTTGTGGGGTTTTTTTTCCCCTCCTTTTCCTCTCTTTGTCTTTTTTCCCCTTTTTCCCCCTTTTCCCTTTTCCCCCTTTTCCCCCTTTTTCCCCTTTTCTTCTTTCCCCCCTTTTATTTTTCCCCCCCCCTTTTCCCCCTTTTCCCCCTTCCCCCCTTTTCCCCTCTCCCCCTTTCCCCCTTCCCCCTTTTCCCCCTTCCCCTTTTCCCCCTTTTCCCCCTTCCCCCTTTTTTCCCCCTTCCCCCTTTTCCTTCCTTTTCCCCTTCCCCTTTTCCTTCCCCCTTTTCCCCTTTTCCCCCTTCCCCCTTTTCCTTCCCCCTTTTCCCCCTTCCCCCTTTTCCCCCCCCCTTTTCCCCCTTCCCCCTTTTCCTTCCTTTTCCCCCTTCCCCCTTTTCCCCCTTTTCCCCCTTCCCCCTTTTTCCCCCCTTCCCCCCTTTTCCCCCTTCCTCCTTTTCCTTCCTTTTCCCCCTTCCCCCTTTCCCCCCTTTTCCCCCCCCCTTCCCCCTTTTTTCCCCCTTCCCCCCCTTTTCCCCCTTCCCCCTTTTTCCCCCTTCCCTTTTCCCCCTTCCCCCTTTCCCCCCTTTTTCCCCCTTCCCCCCTTTTTCCCCCTTCCCCCCCCTTTTCCCCCTTCCCCCTTTTCCTTCCTTTTCCCCCTTCCCCCTTCCCCCTTTTCCCCCTTTCCCCCCTTTTTCCTTTTCCCCCCTTCCCCCCTTTTTCCCCCTTTCCCTTTTTCCCCCTTTCCCCTCCCTTTTCCCCCTTTTCCCTTTCCCCCTTTTCCCCCTTTCCCCCCTTTTTTACCCCTTCCCCCTTTTCTTCCCTTTTTCCCTTTCCCCCTTTTTCCCCCCCCTTTTTCCCCTTTCCCCCTTTTTTTTTTCCCCTTCCCCCTTTTTCCCCTTTCCCCCTTTTTTTCCCTTTTCCCCCTTTCCCCTTTTCCCTCCCTTCCCCCCTTTTCCCTTTCCTCCCCCTCCCCCCTTTTTCCCCCTTCCCCCCTTTCCCCTTTTCCCCTTTTTTCCTTCCCCTTTTCCCCCTTTTTCTTTCCCCCTTTTCCCCCTTTCCCTTTTTTTCCCCCTTCCCCCTTTCCCCCCTTCCCCCCCCCCCTTTTTGCCCCCTTTTTCCCCCCTTTCCCTCCCCCTCTTCCCCCTCCTTTTCCCTTTATCTTTTCCACTTCCATTTGTTTGTTTTTTTTTTTCCCTTTATTTTTTTCCCCTTTTTGTTTTTGTCGTTTTTTTTTTTTTCTAAGCAAATACAAAACCAATACAAAAGGAGCTCAGCCCAGTGGGGGGTGGGGGGATAGGAATAGGCTTTGGGGAGGAAGAAGGGCAGCTTGGAGGGTGGGGGAGGGCAGCAGGGGCTGGGTTGGGTTTGGTTCCTTTGGGGGAGGGGAGGAGGGGGGGGAGGGTCTGGGGGTGCTCAGTCCTCAGGACAATGGGTTCCGAGTGCTGGCCGGGTGGGGGAGGGGGCGCTGGGGGCCAGGACCCCCGGGCCTCAGGGGGCTTCACCTTGAGGGGGAGGTTGGGGCGGCGAGCGGCGCGGCGCAGCTCCAGGTGGGTCAGGGCCTTGCGCAGGGCCCTGGGGGGGCCAAAAATAGGTGGGGGGGGGGTCGTCAAAGACCTCCTCCAGGCACCCCTCAGATACCCTCCCCCCCCCTCCATTCAGAGCCCCCCCCATGGCTCCAAGCCCCCCCCCCCCCAGAAGCTGGAGACCACCATGGGCCCTCCCCCCCGCACCCCTCCAGAAGCTGGAGACCCCCTGGGCCCTCCCACCCCCAGCCACCCATAGAGCCCCCTCCCCAAGCGCCCCCACCCCCTCAAAAGCTTTAGGCACCCCTGGGCCACCCCAGCCCCTTTATAGAGACCTCTGCCCCCACCCTTGAATGCCTGGGGACCCCCACCCCCGAGCTCCTCTAGGGACCCCTGCCCCCTCAACTCCCAAGACCCCTGCCCCTACTCAGCCCCCTCCCAACCCCCTTCTAGGGATCCCTGCCCCCTCAACCCCCTCTAGAGACCCCCACCCAGCCCATTGAACCCCCTCCCAAACTCTCCTATAGGACCCCCAGGACCACTCCCCATCTCAGGCTCCCTCCCCCTCACAGTCCCCTCCCCCATCACAGACCCCCTCGACCCCTCCCCCACCCCACCCCACCCCCCCCTCCAGACCTGGTGTCCTTGGTGGCCACGAAGACCACCGGGTTGGGGGCGTCGGCAGGGTTCAGCTTCTGCCGCTTGCTGGCGGGGGGCGGCGCCGTGCGCAGGCCGGCCGCTAGGGGGCGCCCGTTGGCCGAGAACGGCAGCCCAGCGCCTCCCACCTGGGCGGGGCGCCAAAACGTCACGGCCCGAGGCTCCCCTCCCCGCCCCCTCCCGGCCCTCAGCCAATCGCAGCGCGCCACCCAGCCGAGCCACGCCCCCACGGCCCCCCCTCCTTCCCTCCTCCCCCAGCCGGCTCCCTGCTCGCTGACACTCAAGCCCCAGGCCCCGCCTCCGAGCGCTGTGCTAGCCAATCGGGGTTACCCCCCAGTGCTAGAGGCTCCGCCTCCCAGTCGAGAGAGGTCCAGGCCACGCCCCCACAGCGGCTTGAAGCCCCTGCCAGTGGGCCCCACCCCCCTGTCAGTCAGCCTAGGCGCCACCCCAACCCCTCTCCCATAGGCTCCACCCCCTTGTTGACCACCCTAAACCCTCTCCCATAGGCTCCACCCCCTTGTTGACCACCCCTCAGCCCCACCCCAGCCCCTCTCCCACAGGCTCCACCCCCTCGTCAACCACCCTCAGACCCCCATAGGCTCCACCCCTTGTCCAACCACCCTAAGCCCTCTCCCATATGCTCCACCCCCTGTCAATCACCCCTCAGCCCCACCCCCCTTCTCTCATAGGCTCCACCCCCTTGTCCACCACCCTAAGCCCTCTCCCATAGGCTCCCCCCCTGTCAATCACCTCCTGGCCCCACCCCAGCCCCAAAGGCCTCTTTCCCTCTCCATCCCGGTGCCCCTCCCAGCCCCACTGCCCCCCCCAACGCCCCCCCTGGGGGGGGTGGTTCACAGCCCCCTCCACCTACCCTGACCCGGGGGGGGCGGTGCCCCTCCCCTGCCCCCTCGTAGCCTCTCTTGCCCCCCAGCCCTGCCAGCCCCCGGCTCTGGCTCAGCTGGTTCCTGTTGATTGGGGTCTTGGTCCCCCGCGGCGTCTTCGGCTTCAGGGGGGCCTGGGCCGCTGGGGGGGACACACACAGGGTGGGGAGGGGGTTAGGGGCTCCCCAGGGACCCCCAAACATCCCCCCAGGGTCACCCAGGGGTTGCTTGAGGTTCCCCCCAGGGAGCTTCCCACACCCCCAGGGATCCAGGGTGGGATCCAGACCCCTCAGAGACCTCCCCAGCCCCCCTGGAGACCCTCCCCAAGCCCTGGGGACCCTCCCCCAAGTGTTGGGGACCCCCCCCAGGGCTCTCACCCAGCTCCTTGACGATGGCAGCCAGGGGCAGCCGGGCCAGGGGGTGGATCTTCAGAGGAGCTTTGGCAGCCTTGGGCAAGCGAATGGAGCCTGGGGGCAGGGAGGGACATTGGGACCCAACCCAACTCAACCCAACCCAAATCCAACCCACCCAGCCCAACCCTACCCAACTCACCCCACCTCAACCCAACCCAGCCCAACTCCAACCCAACCCCCCAGCCCAACTCAGCCCCAGCCCAGCCCAGCCCAACTCAGCCCAACTCCCTGCCCAGCCCAGCCCAACTCAACTCAGCCCACCCAGCCCTACCCAGCCCACTCTCAGCCCTACCCACCCCAACTCACCCACCCACCCACCCCCAGCCCCCAGCCCCCCACCCACCTCAGCCCAGCCCACCTCAACCCTACCCAACCCTACTCAACCCTACCCACCAACCCTACCCACCCCAACTCAACCCACCTCAGCCCACCCACCCCACCAGCCCACCTCACCCCACCCACCCTACCCACCTCAACCCAACCCCACCCAACCCTACTCAATACAGCCTAACCCAACCCAACCCAACCCTACCCACTCCACCTAAACTCAACTCAACCCAACCCAACCCTACTCAATGCAGCCTAACTCAACCCAACCCTACCCACCCCACCTCACCCCAACCCTACTCAACTCAACCCAACCCTACTCAATGTAGCCTAACTCAACCCTACCCAACCCAATTCAACCTTACCCACCCCACCTCAACCCAACCCTCCTCACCCAACCCTCCTCAACTCAACCCAACTCAACCCTACTCAACACAACCTAACTCAACTCAACCCAACTCAACCCAACCCTACTCAACCCACCCCAACTCAAATCCCCACTCAACCCTGCCCAACTCTACTCAACCCAACTCAAACCTACTCAACACAGCCTAACTCAACCCAACCCACCTCAACCCAACCCACCCCAACTCAAACCCCACTCATCCTTGCCCAATTCTACTCAACCCAACTCAACACAGCCTAACTCAACCCAACCCAACCCAACCCAACCCAACCCTACCCTACTCAACCCCACTCAACCTTACCCAACCCAACTCAACCCAACCCACCCCAACTCAAATCCCCACTCAACCCTGCCCAACTCCACTCAAACCACCTCAACCCTACCAACCTCAACTCAGCCCAACCCTACTCAACTCAACTCAACCCAACCCAACCCTACTCACCTCAACCCTACCCACCTCAACTCAACTCAACTCAACCCAACCCCACCCAACCCATCCCCCCTCCCCATCCCGCCCCCCGCCCGGCGCCACGCACACTCGGCCTTGATGGCGTTGGCGTTGATGGGGGCGTAGGGGCGGCGGGCGGCGCGCCGGGGCTGCAGGACGTCGCGGCACAGGCGCCGCGCCAGCCGCGTCAGCCGCGTGGTCTGCAGCAGGAAGGTCTGCCGGTTCTTGGCCAGCAGCTTGGCCCTGCTGGCGCTGGTGGTGTAGGGGGAGAGGCTCTGCGCCTCCGGCCGCGAGAGGTGGCCCCGGGAGTGGGGCTCCTGGTGGGGGGGGGGAATGGAAACGGAGAGGGTTGGGTTGAGGATGGCTTGGGATGGGTTGGGTAGGGATGCAATGGGCAAGGTTGGGTTGGGATGGCTTGGGATGGGCAGAGTGGGGTTGGGAGGGGTGGGGTTGGGATGGGCAGAGCTGGGTTGGGCAGGGGTGGGTTGGGCAGAGTGGGGTTGGGAGGGGTTGGACAGAGCTGGGTTGAGATGGGCAGAGTTGGGTTGGGCAGGGTGGGGTTGGGCAGGGATGGGATGGGTAGGGTTGGGATGGGTTGGGCAGGGTTGGGATGGGTTGGGCAGAGTTGGGTTGGGATGGGTTGGGCAGAGTTGGGATGGGATGGGTTGGGCAGAGTTGGGATGGGTTGGGTTGGGCAGAGTTGGGATGGGTTGGGTTGGGCAGAGTTGGGATGGGTTGGGTTGGGCAGATGGGCAGGCGGAGTTGGGTTGGGATGGGTTGGGATGGATTGGGCAGAGTTGGGTTGGGATGGGTTGGGCGGAGTGGGTTGGGCGGAGTTGGGATGGGATGGGTTGGGCAGAGTTGGGATGGGTTGGGCAGGGTTGGGATGGGTTGGGCAGGGTTGGGATGGGTTGGGCAGGGTTGGGATGGGTTGGGCAGGGTTGGGATGGGTTGGGATGGGTTGGGAGGGATGGGTTGGGCAGAGTTGGGCAGGGATGGGTTGGGCGGAGTTGGGTTGGGTTGGGCGGAGTTGGGCTGGGTAGGGTTGGGATGGGTTGGGCAGAGTTGGGTTGGGCAGAGTTGGGTAGAGTTGGGATGGGTTGGGCAGAGTTGGGTTGGGATGGGATGGGCAGAGTTGGGATGGGTTGGGCAGAGTTGGGATGGGTTGGGCAGAGTTGGGTTGGGATGGGCAGAGTTGGGTTGGGATGGGATGGGCAGAGTTGGGATGGGTTGGGCAGAGTTGGGATGGGTTGGGCAGGGTTGGGATGGGATGGGATGGGCAGAGTTGGGATGGGTTGGGCAGAGTTGGGATGGGTTGGGCAGGGTTGGGATGGGATGGGATGGGCAGAGTTGGGATGGGTTGGGCAGAGTTGGGATGGGTTGGGCAGGGTTGGGATGGGATGGGATGGGCAGGGTTGGGATGGGTTGGGCAGAGTTGGGATGGGTTGGGCAGAGTTGGGATGGGTTGGGAGGGTTGGGCAGGGATGGGTTGGGCAGAGTTGGGATGGGTTGGGTAGAGTTGGGTTGGGATGGGATGGGCAGGGTAGGGCTGGGTTGGGTAGGATTGGCTTGGGCTGGGAGGGTTGGGTAGAGTTGGGATGGGTTGGGCAGAGTTGGGTTGGGTTGGGCAGAGTTGGGTTGGGTTGGGCAGAGTTGGTCTCAGGGAGGGCTCTGGGGGGGTCTCAGGGGGGTCTCTGGGGGGGGTCCTGACCGAGGCGCTGCGGGCAGCCCCCTCCAGCTGGGTTGGGGTCTTCAGCCCCCCGTACTTCTTCCAGTAGATCCAGCAGGAGGCGCAGAGCCTGCACTGCATGTTGGGGGGGCCCCAGGCGTACCACTGGGCTGACTGAGTGGCTGAGTGGGGAGGGGGCGCCGTCAGGAGAGCACAGCTTCGGCCTCCCCCCAGCTCCCATTCCCTCCCACTCCAGAGCCCCCCTCCAATTCCCTCACTTGAAGCCCCCTCCCCACTTCCCCTACCCCCAGAGCCCCCTCCCCAACTCTCCCCTGCCCCAGGGACCCCTCCCCACCTCCTCCTTGACCCCCCCTCCAGACCATTTGGACCCCCCCCCAGGACCCCCTCTCAACCCCTCCTGCAACCCAACCCTCCGGCTCAGAGCCCCCCACCCCAATTCCCTCCCACTTGAAGCCCCCTCCCCACCTCTTCCCTACCCCCAGAGCCCCCTCCCCAACTCTCCCTGCCCCAGGGACCCCTCCCCAGCTCTCCCCTGCCCCAGGGACCCCTCCCCACCCCCCCTCCCCAGGATCCCCCTCACAGCTCAACTCCCCTCCTGCCACCCAACCTGCAGCTCGCAGCCCCCAACCCCAACTCCCTCCCCCTCCAGAGCCCCCTCCCCACTTCCCCTTCCCCCACAGCCCCTCCCCACCTCCCCCTCTCCCTTGTGCCCCCTCCCCACCTCCCCCTCCCCCAGGCCCCCCTCAAGCCCATTTGGACCCCCTCAGCCCCTCCCCCTCCCATCTCACCCCTCTCCTACCACCCAACCCTGCAGCTCGCAGCCCCCAACCCCAACTCCCTCCCCCTCCAGAGCCCCCTCCCCACTTCCCCTCCCCCAGGGCCCCCTCAAGGCTCCAGCCCACCCCCCCCCGCCGCCCCCAGCCCCCTCTCACTGTGGCAGCTCTCGCAGGTGAGGCCCTTCTGGAAGCCAGCTCCGTTCATGCCGGGCTTGGAGCCCACCGAGATGATTTGGTTCGGGTTGGGCTTGGTGCTGAGGGACCCCAAAAGGCAAGGGGGGGTCAGGGGGGGTCGAGGGGGGGCGGGGGAGGGCGGGGGACCCCTCCTCTAATTGTTCAGAGGGTCTAGACCCCCCTCCAAGCACTCACTAGGTGGGGATGTAGACTTGCTTCAGCTTGCTGTCTGCCTCAGCTGCCTTCAGCCTCTTCTGTGACCAAAGGCTGGGGGTCAGAGCTCAGCCCCCAAAAGGAAGCCCCCACCCACCCAGGACCACCACCCCACCCCAAATCACTTCTAGACCCCCAAAATCCCTTCCAGACCCTCCCCCCCCCGCCTCCAAACCCACCCTGAGAGCCCCCTCCCCCGCCAAGGGCCCCCAGACCCCTCCAGCCCCCAAATCCCTCTCTAGCCACCCCCAGACCCCTCCAGCCCCCAAATCCCTCTCTAGCCACCCCCAGACCCCCTCCAGCCCCCAAACCCCCTCCAGCCCCCTCAAACTTCTTCCAGCCCCCAAACCCCCTCCTGCCCCCTCAAACCCCCTCTACCCCCTCAAACCCCCTCTAGACCTCCCTAAACCCCCTCCAGCCCCCAAACTCCTCTCTAGCCCCCAAATCCCCCTCTAGCCCCCTCAAACCCCCTCTAGCCCCCTCCAGCCCCCTCAAACCATCTCTAGCCCCCACAACCCCCAAATCCCCCTCTAGCCCCCAGCTCCCCCTCCAGCCCCCAAATCTCCCTCTAGCCCCCTCAGACCCCTTCCAGCCCCCTCAAACCCCTTCTACCCACCCCAAACCCCCTCTAGCCCCCTCAAACCCCCTCCAGCCCCCTCAAACCCTCTCAAACCCCCTCCAGCCCACCCCAAACCCCCTCCTGCCCCCTCAAACCCCCTCCAGCCCTCTCTAGACCTCCCTCAAACCCCCTCCAACCCCCTCAAGCCCCCTCAAACCCCCTTCAAACCCCCTCCAGCCCCCTCAAACTCCATCTAGCCCCCAAACCCCTTCCAGCCCCCAAACCCCCTCCAGCCCTCCTCAAAGCCCTTCCAGCCCCCTCAACGCCCTCTAGCCCCCTCAAACCCCCTCCAACCCCCTTCAAACCCCCTCCAGCCCCCCCAGGTCCCCTCTAGCCCCTCCAGCCCCCCTCAAACCCCTTCCAGCCCCCCTCAAACCCCCTCCCACACCTGCTGGATGTATCTGTCAGTGGTCTTCCACATGTAGTAGAACTGCACAATGCTGGCCAAGGACTTCCAGGGCAGCTGGGAAGGGGGAAGGGATGGCTGAGGAGAGGCCTGGGGGTGGGGGGAGGGGGGCAGTGAACCCCCAGGGAGTCTGGGGGGGGGGAGGGAGGGATCTGGGGGTCCCCAGGGGGACTCACAAAGTCCTGCCTGATGTCATTGAAGTCCTTGCCATACTTCTCCAGGGCCTCCTCAAAGAGCATGGCCTCAGAGGCTGACCACTCCTCCATCTCATCCCTGCAGAGCACAGGACCCCCCTGGGGCACCAGGGTGGCCATGGCCCTGGCCAGGTCGTAGCCATTCCTCTGCAGGGTGTCCATGGCATGGAACTGGGGGAGGGGAGGGAGGGAGAAGGTGAGGAGGGGGCTTGGAGACCCTTAAAAGGTCTCTGGAGGTCCTGCCCCAACCCCTAGAGCTGAGCCCCAAGACCTAGAGCTGAGCCCAAGCATCCCTGGGGTGGAGCTGAGGGGGAAGGGAGGGAGGGAAAAGGTGAGGAGGGGGCTTGGAGACCCCCTCAAAGGGCTCTGGAGGGCTCCCCCCACCCCCTAGAGCTGAGCCCCAAGGCCTAGAGCTGAGTCCCAAACATCCCTGGGGGGGAAGGGAGAGAGGGAAAGGATGGGGAGGGGGCTTGGAGACCCCCTCAAAGGCCTCTGGAGGGCTCCCCCCAACCCCTAGAGCTGAGCCCAAGCATCCCTGGGGTGAAGCTGGGGGAGGAAAAGGGTGGGGAGGGGGCTTGGAGACCCTTAAAAGGCCTCTAGAGGTCCTGCCCCAACCCTTAGAGCTGAGCCCCAAGGCCCAGAGCTGAGCCCCAAGCATCCCTGGGGGGGAAGGGAGAGAGGGAAAGGATGGGGAGGGGGCTTGGAGACCCCCTGAAAGGCCTCTGGAGGGCTCCCCCCAACCCTTAGAGCTGAGCCCAAGCATCCCTGGGGGGGAAGGGAGAGAGGGAAAGGATGGGGAGGGGGCTTGGGGACCCCTCAAAGGCCTCTGGAGGGCTCCCCCCAACCCTTAGAGCTGAGCCCCCAAGGCCCAGGGCTGAGCCCCAAGCATCCCTGGGGGGGAAGGGAGAGAGGGAAAGGATGGGGAGGGGGCTTGGGGACCCCTCAAAGGCCTCTGGAGGGCTCCCCCCAACCCCTAGACCTGAGCCCAAGCATCCCTGGGGGGGAAGGGAGAGAGGGAAAGGATGGGGAGGGGGCTTGGAGACCCCCTCAAAGGCCTCTGGAGGGCTCCCCCCAACCCTTAGAGCTGAGCCCCAAGGCCCAGAGCTGAGCCCCAAGCATCCCTGGGGGGGAAGGGAGAGAGGGAAAGGATGGGGAGGGGGCTTGGAGACCCCCTGAAAGGCCTCTGGAGGGCTCCCCCCAACCCTTAGAGCTGAGCCCAAGCATCCCTGGGGGAAGGGGAGAGAGGAAAGGATGGGGAGGGGGCTTGGGACCCCTCAAAGGCCTCTGGAGGGCTCCCCCCAACCCCTAGACCTGAGCCCAAGCATCCCTGGGGGAAGGGAGAGAGGAAAGGATGGGGAGGGGGCTTGAGACCCCCTCAAAGGCCTCTGGAGGGCTCCCCCCAACCCTTAGAGCTGAGCCCCAAGGCCCAGAGCTGAGCCCCAAGCATCCCTGGGGGGGAAGGGAGAGAGGGAAAGGATGGGGAGGGGGCTTGGAGACCCCCTGAAAGGCCTCTGGAGGGCTCCCCCCAACCCTTAGAGCTGAGCCCAAGCATCCCTGGGGGGGAAGGGAGAGAGGGAAAGGATGGGGAGGGGGCTTGGGGACCCCTCAAAGGCCTCTGGAGGGCTCCCCCCAACCCTTAGAGCTGAGCCTCCAAGGCCCAGAGCTGAACCCCAACCCCTAGGGCTGGACCCAAACATCCCTGGGGTGGAGCTGGGGGAGGAAAAGGGTGGGGAGGGGGCTTGGAGACCCCCTCAAAGGGCTCTGGAGGGCTCTCCCCAAGCCCTAGAGCTGAGCCCAAGCATCCCTGGGGGGGAAGGGAGGGAGGGAAAGGATGGGGAGGGGGCTTGGAGACCCTTAAAAGGCCTCTAGAGGTCCTGCCCCAACCCTTAAAGCTGAGCCCCAAGGCCCAGAGCTGAGCCCCAAGCATCCCTGGGGGGGAAGGGAGAGAGGGAAAGGGTGGGGAGGGGGCTTGGAGACCCCCTCAAAGGGCTCTGGAGGGCTCCCCCCAAGCCCTAGAGCTGAGCCCCAAGGCCTAGAGCTGAGTCCCAAACATCCCTGGGGGGGAAGGGAGAGAGGGAAAGGGTGGGGAGGGGGCTTGGAGACCCCCTCAAAGGGCTCTGGAGGGCTCCCCCCAAGCCCTAGAGCTGAGCCCCAAGGCCTAGAGCTGGACCCCAAACATCCCCTGGGGTGGAGCTGGGGGTGAGAAATGATGGGGAGGGGGCTTGGGGACCCCTAAAGAGCCTCTGGAGCTCCCCCAGCCCCAATTCCAGCCTTTGGGACCCCCTCACCCCCTGGAACTGCTCCCAGCCCCCTCCCCCAGCCCCAATTCCAGGCCTGGGATCCCCCCCAGCCCCAATTCCAGCCTTTGGGCACCCCTCCCCCTTCCCCCTCCCCCAGCCCCCTCCCCCAGCCCCAATTCCATTATTGGGATACCCCCAGCCCCCTCCCCAGCCCCAATGCCAGGCTTTGGGACCCCCTCACCCCTGGAGCTGCTCTCAGCCCCTCCCCAGCCCCAATTCCAGCCTTTGGGAACTCCCCACCCCTGGAGCTGCTCCCCCAGCCCCTGACCCTCCCCCAGCCCCCTCCCCCAGCCCCAATTCCATCATTGGGATCCCCCAGCCCCAATTCCAGGCTTTGGGACCCCCTCACCCCCTGGCCCTCTCCCCCAGCCCCAATTCCAGGCTTTGGGATCCCCTCCAGGCCCTAGACCTCTCCCCCAGCCCCCTCCCCAGCCCCAATTCCATCATTGGGATCCCCCAGCCCCAATTCCAGCCTTTGGGTACCCCCTCGCCCCTTCCCCCTCCCCTCCAGCCCCCTCCCCCAGCCCCAATTCCAGCCTTTGGGAACTCCCCAGCCCCCTGGAGCTGCTCCCCCAGCCCCTGACCCTCCTCCCCAGCCCCTCCCCCAGCCCCAATTCCATCATTGGGATCCCCCAGCCCCAATTCCAGCCTTTGGGTACCCCTCACCCCTTCCCCCTCCCCCAGCCCCCTCCCCCAGCCCCAATTCCAGGCTTTGGGAACTCCCCACCCCCTGGAGCTGCTGTCCCAGCCCCTGACCCTCCCCCAGCCCCTCCCCCAGCCCCAATTCCGTTATTGGGATCCCCAGCCCCCTCCCCCAGCCTCCCCAGACTTCAGGACCCCCTCACCCCCGGAGCTGCTCCGATCCCCCTCCCCAGCCCCACTTCCAGGCCTGGGATTCCCCCAGCCCCAATTCCAGCCTTTGGGCACCCCTTCCCCCTTCCCCCTCCCCTGCAGCCCCCTCCCCCCCCCCCTCCCGGGGGCAGCCCTCAGGCTTCCCACCAGGGTGATGTCCCTGGAGGCGGCGGCGGCGCTCATGTGCAGGCTGGGCTGGCGAATGGAGCTGCTGCAGTCCAGGGCCCGAGCAAAAGTGCCAACAGCCCTGGGTGGGGAAGGTCAAGCAGCCCCAATGAGCCCCTAATTAAAGGCTCCACCCCCTCATTAAGGCTTAATTAAAGCAGGGAGGGGCTCAGGGAAGAGGTTGCCCCCCCCCCCTCACCGGGCCACCACCAGGAACTGATCGATCTGGCGGTCGGTCAGAGGGTTGTCGGGGTCCCAGACCTTCATCTCCATCTTCTGCTGGTTCCTGTTGTCTGATTCACCTAAGGGAGGGGGGCCCGAGGGTGAAGACCCCCTCCCCAATAGCCCCACACCCCCCCGAGGCGGGACCCCCAAAATGATGAGCCCCCCCAAGAGACCCCTCCCCGAATGAAGAGCGCAACGATCGGCGGCTCTGGGTGGGAGCTGCCTCTGAGCTCAGCTTCAGCTGGGGGGGCTCAGGGGCAAGCCCACTCCCCAAACCCACTCCAGATCGACCCCAAAGGACCCTCAGAGACCCCTCCCCAAATTAAATCCTCCAGGACTCCCTCCTAAGATAAGGAACCCCCCCCAGAGACCCCTCCCCGAATGAAGAGCTCAACGCTCGGTGCCTCCGGGTGGGAGCTGCCTCTGAGCTCAGCTTCACCTTGGGGGGGCTCAGGGGCAAGACCCCTCCCCAAAACCACTCCAGATCGACCCCAAAGGACCCCCAGAGACCCCTCCCCAAATTAAACCCTCCAGGACAGCCTCTCCAAGCCAATAAACCCCCAGAGACCCCTCCCCAAATGAAAAGCTCAACGCTCGGCAGCTCCGGGTGGGAGCTCTGAGCTCAGCTCCAGCTGGGGGGGCTCAGGGTGAAGCCCCCTCCCCAAAACCACTCCAGATCGACCCCCAAAGGACCCTCAGAGACCCCTCCCCAAATTAAACCCTCCAGGAGCACCTCCCCACCAATATAATGGACCCCAAGAGACCCCTCCCCAAATGAGGAGCTCAACGCTCGGCGGCTCCTGGTGGGAGCTCTGAGCTCAGCTTCAGCTGGGGGGGCTCAGGGGCAAGGCCCCTCCCCAAAACCACTCCAGATCGACCCCAAAGGACCTCCAGAGACCCCTCCCCAAATTAAATCCCCCAAGACCCCTCCTCTAAGCTAATGAACCTCCAGAGACCCCTCCCCAAATGAAGAGCTCAACGCTCGGCGCCTCCGGGTGGGAGCTGCCTCTGAGCTCAGCTTCAGCTGAGGGGGCTCAGGGTGAAGCCCCCTCCCCAAAACCACTCCAGACCCCCCTTAAAGAACTCTCAGAGACCCCTCCCCAAATTAAACCCTCCAGGAGCACCTCCCCACCAATATAATGGACCCCAAGAGACCCCTCCCCAAATGAGGAGCTCAACGCTCGGCGGCTCCGGGTGGGAGCTCTGAGCTCAGCTCCAGCTGGGGGGGCTCAGGGGGAAGCCCCCTCCCCAAAACCACTCCAGATCGACCCCAAAGGACCCCCAGAGACCCCTCCCCAAATTAAACCCTCCAGGACAGCCTCTTCAAGCCAATAAACCCCCCCCAGAGACCCCTCCCCAAATGAAGAGCTCAACGCTCGGCAGCTCCGGGTGGGAGCTCTGAGCTCAGCTCCAGCTGGGGGGGCTCAGGGTGAAGCCCCCTCCCCAAAACCACTCCAGATCGACCCCCAAAGGACCCTCAGAGACCCCTCCCCAAATTAAACCCTCCAGGAGCACCTCCCCACCAATATAATGGACCCCAAGAGACCCCTCCCCAAATGAGGAGCTCAACGCTCGGCGGCTCCGGGTGGGAGCTCTGAGCTCAGCTCCAGCTGGGGGGGCTCAGGGGAAGCCCCCTCCCCAAAACCACTCCAGATCGACCCCCAAAGGACCCTCAGAGACCCCTCCCCAAATTAAATCCTCCAGGACTCCCTCCTAAGATAAGGAACCCCCCCCAGAGACCCCTCCCCGAATGAAGAGCTCAACGCTCGGCGCCTCCGGGTGGGAGCTCTGAGCTTAGCTTCAGCTGGGGGGGCTCAGGGGGAAGCCCCCTCCCCAAAACCACTCCAGATCGACCCCAAAGGACCCCCAGAGACCCCTCCCCAAATTAAACTCTCCAGGAGCACTTCCCCACCAATATAATGGACCCCAAGAGACCCCTCCCCAAATGAAGAGCTCAACGCTCGGCGGCTCCGGGTGGGAGCTGCCTCTGAGCTCAGCTCCAGCTGGGGGGGCTCAGGGGCAAGCCCCCTCCCCAAAACCACTCCAGATCGACCCCCAGAGACCCCTCCCCAAATTAAACCCCCCAGGGACCTCCCCCTGAGATAATGAGCCCCCCCCAGAGACCCCTCCCCAGATACAAAGCTCAATCCTCAGAGGCTCGTGGTGGGAGCTCTGAGCTCAGCTTCAACTGGGGGGGCTCAGGGGGAAGCCCCCTCCCCCAAACCACTCCAGATCGACCCCAAAGGACCCCCAGAGACCCCCTCCCCAAATTGCCCACCTTCAGCCAGCCTCTCTGGGATCTCTGCCTGGTACTTGCAGCCCACCCTGATCTCCCCCTGGTCGGCCAAGAGAGTCTTCTGCACCGGGTCGAAGACCAAGGAGTAGAAGAAGCAATCCTGGGAGGGGGATTAGGGGAGGGGGGCCAGAGGGGGAATTCATTTTGGGGAGGGGGCTCCTGGCGACCCCCAAAGGGCCTCCCCAAGGGGTTTTAATGGAGGGGAGGGGTCCCGGGGGGGTGGGGTTTACCTCTTTCTCCAGGTACTGCCCCAAGATGTCTGTCTCGTTCAGCAGGGTCACGCTGCACTTCCCCCTGGGGGGAGGGAGGGAGGGAGGATTAGGGGGGCAGGGAGACCCCTCCCCAAATTCAAGAGGCAATGACACCCCCCCCCCCAGAGGACCCCCCCAGACCCTCATGGAGCCTTCTGAACCCCCAAACCCCTCCTGGACCCCTCCCCAAACCCCCACCTGGAGCCCTCCCCCCAAACGCCCTCCTAAGTCTCACTGCGCTTCCCCCTGGGGGGAGAGAGGGAGGGAGGGTTGGGGGCCCCAGGGAGACCCCTCCCCAAATTCAAGCAGCAAAGACCCCCCCTAGAGGACCCCCAGACCCTTATGGACCCTTCTGAACCCCCAAACCCCTCCTGGACCCCTCCCCAAACCCCCACCTGGAGCCCTCCCCCCAACCCCCCTCCTGCTGAGTCTCACTGTGCTCCCCCCTGGGGGGAGGGAGGGAGGGAGGGTTGGGGAGGGACAGGGAGACCCCTCCCCAAATTCAAGCAGCAAAGACCCCCCCTAGAGGACCCCCCCAAACCACTAAGGACCCCCAAAGCCCTCAAAGACCCCCAAAGCCCCTCCTGTACCCCCAAAGACCCCCAAGCCCCTCAAAGACCCCCAAAGACCCCAGGCCCCTCAAAGACCCCCTACATCCCCAAAGACCCCCAAAGACCCCCCAAGCCCCTCCTGTACCCCCAAATGCCCCAAGCCCCTCAAAGACCCCAAAGACCCCTCTAAGCCCTTCAAAGACCTCCAAAGACCCCCAAAAAGACCCCCAAGCCCCTCCTGTACCCGCCCAAGCCCTCCAAGCCCCTCAAAGACCCCCAAAGACCCCCAAAACCCCCTAAGCCCCTCAAAGCCCCCAAGCCCCTCCTGTAGCCCCCCAAAGCCCCCAAGCCCCTCAAAGACCCCCCAAAACCCCCTAAGCCCCTCAAAGCCCCCAAGCCCCTCCTGTACCCCCAAAGCCCCCAAGCCCCTCAAAGACCCCCTAACCCCCCCCCCCCCTCCCACCCCCTTCCCCCCTTCCCCCAGCCGGCGGCCTCGGAGGGTCTCCCCTCCCCTCCTCCCCCCCAACAAAGAGCCCCTCCCTCAACTCCCCCACCCCTCCCACCCCATAGCCCCCTCCCCAGGGCCCCCTCCCCCCGGTGCCCACCGGATGTGTGTGGCTGGGAGGGACTCAAACTGCCTGGAGAGGAAGAGCTCTCGGTGCTTGAGCTGGTGCCGCTGCTGCTCGCCCATGGGGGGCTGCTTGGACTCCTCCTCAAACTCCCCTGTGAGGGGGGGGTCCCAAATTGAGGAGGGGGGCGCCAAAGGGGAGGGTTAGACCCCCGACCCCCCCTTCAAAGCTCCCCCAACCCCCCTCCCCGTAGGCCTCAAGCCCCTCCAAAGACCTCCCCCCCCCAGGACCTCCTCCAACTCGCCCGGGGTGGGGGGAGGTCCCAATTTGAGGGGGCTCCAAAGGGAGGGTCTCCAGGGTCGACCCCCCAAATCCTCCCCAGAGACCTCCTAAGACCCTCCAAGACCACCCAACCCCCACCCCCACCCCAAACCCCCTCCCTTTATCCCTCAAGACCTCCCCCCAAGGACCTCCCCCCAAGGACCTCCTCCGACTCGCCCGGGGTGGGGGGGAGGGGGGAAGGTCCCAATTTGAGGGGGGGGGGCTCCAAAGGGGAGGGGTCGACCCCCCCCAAATCACCTAAGCCCCTCCAAGACCACCCAGCCCCCACCTCCAAGCCCCTCCTGAATGCCTCCAAGCCCTCAAAGACCCCCAGAGACCTCCCCCCCAAAGCCTCTCCCCCCGAGGACCTCTTCTGGCTCGCCTGGGGTGAGGGGTGGGAGGTCCCAATTTGAGGGGGGGGCTCCAAAGGGGAGGGGTCTAGGGGTCGACCCCCCCCCCACAAATCCTCCCCAGAGACCTCCTAAGACCCTCCAAGACCACCCAACCCCCACCCCCACCCCAAACCCCTCCCTGTAGGCCTCAAGACCTCCCCCCAAGGACCTCTTCTGACTCACCCGGGGTGGGAGGTCCCAATTTGAGGGGGGGGCTCCAAAGGGGAAGGGTCGACCCCCCCCCCAAATCACCTAAGCCCCTCCAAGACCACCCAGCCCCCACCTCCAAGCCCCTCCTGAATGCCTCCAAGCCCCTCAAAGACCCCCAAAGCCCCCCAAGACCCCCCCAAGCCCCTCAAAGACCCCCAAGACCCCCAAGGTGCCCACAAGCCCCTTAAAGACCCCCTAAGACCCCCGACCCCCAAAAAGAGTCCCCCAAGCCCCTCAAAGACCCCAAAGAGCCCCCAAGCCCCTCAAAGACCCCCAAAGACTCCCCAAGCCCCCAAAGACCCCAAGACCCCCAAGCCCCCAAGACGCCCCCAAGACCCCAAAGACCTTCCAAGAGCCCCAAAAAGAGCCCCCAAGCCCCTCAAAGACCCCTAACCCCCTCCCAAACCCCTAAGTCCCCCAGGACCCCCAAAACCCCTTCCTGACCCCCTCCACGACCCCCTCAATTGAGGGACCCCTCCCCCACTTTAGGAGACCCCTCCCCACTTTATAAACCCCCCCAATTGGGGCAGACCCCTCCCAAGCCTCACTGCTCTCAACCAAGCTGCTGCCGACGTCACCTCCCGATCCCACCCCAGCCCCCAGAGGGGCAGCCAGGACCCCCCCAGACCCCTTCCTGACCCCCTCCACGACCCCCCCTCAATTGAGGGACCCCTCCTCAATTCAAGTACCCCCTCCCCACTCTACAGACCCCCCCAATTGGGGCAGACCCCTCCCCAAACCTCACTGCCCTCAACCAAGCTGCTGCCGACATCACCTCCTGATCCCCCCCCAACCTCCAGGGGGGCAGCCAGGACCCCCAGACCCCTTCCTGACCCCCTCCCGACCCCCTCAATTGAAGGACCCCTCCCACTTTAGGAGACCCCTCCCCACTTTATAAACCCCCAATTGGGGCAGACCCCTCCCCAAGCCTCACTGCCCTCAACCAAGCTGCTGCAGACATCACCAGTCGAGCCCCCCCAAGCCCCCAGGGGGGGAGCCAGGACCCCCCCAAAACCACTTCCTGACCCCCTCCACGACCCCCCCTCAATTCAGGGACCCCTCCTCAATTCAAGTACCCCCTCCCCACTCTATAGACCCCCCCAATTGGGGCAGACCCCTCCCCAAACCTCACTGCCCTCAACCAAGCTGCTGCAGACATCACCTCCCGATCCCCCCCCAGCCCCCAGGGGCAGCCAGGACACCCCCAAAACCACTTCCTGACCCCTCCACGACCCCCTCAATTGAGGGACCCCTCCCCACTTTAGGAGACCCTTCCCCACTTTATAGACCCCCCCCAATTGGGTCAGACCCCTCCCCAAGCCTCACTGCTCTCAACCAAGCTGCTGCAGACATCACCAGTCGAGCCCCCCCAAGCCCCCAGGGGGGCAGCCAGGACCCCCCCAAAACCACTTCCTGACCCCCTCCACGACCCCCCCTCAATTCAGGGACCCCTCCCCACTTTAGGAGACCCTTCCCCACTTTATAGACCCCCCCCAATTGGGGCAGACCCCTCCCCAAGCCTCACAGCTCTCAACCAAGCTGCTGCAGACATCACCTCCCGATCCCCCCCCAACCCCCAGGGGGGCAGCCAAGACGCCCCCAAAACCCCTTCCTGACCCCCTCCACGACCCCCCCTCAATTCAGGGACCCCTCCCCACTTTAGGAGACCCCTCCCCACTTTATAGACCCCCCCCAATTGGGGCAGACCCCTCCCCAAGCCTCACTGCCCTCAACCAAGCTGCTGCAGACATCACCTCCCGATCCCCCCCCAGCCCCCAAGGGGGCAGCCAGGACACCCCCAGACCCCTTCCTGACCCCCTCCACGACCCCCCCTCAATTGAGGGACCCCTCCCCACTTTAGCAGCCCCCTCCCCACGAGCTCACTGGCGTTGCTGTCAGCCAGGCTGTTGAGGCTGGAGGAGATATCCCGACGCCGGAACAGGCAAACCACTTTGGCTTCCACGTTGCCATTGGCGGTCTGGGGGGGGGGGGGAAAGAAGGGGAGGGGGTAAATAAATGGGGGTCTGAAGAGCCCCAAGAAGCCAATCGAGGGTTCCCCCTCCAAAAGGGGCCGGGGGCGGTTTTGGGGGCACCTTGTTGAGCTCCTCGATGCGGCGAACCAGGTAGGGGTTGCTGGAGGAGTTCTCGAAGTAGACATAGTCTGGGGGGGGGGGGGAGGGGGGAAAGGAGGGGAAAATGGGGAGGGGGCAACGAAGGGGACCCCCTTCAGGTGGGCTGCGAAGGGGGGGACCCCCTCCTTCCTTCTCCCCCAAAAATTCAGGGGGGCTCGCTTGAGAGGGGAAGGGGAGAGGGGAAAAGGCAGCCCCCCCCCAACCCCCCAAGCGGTGCTCAGGAGAGGGGTGGGGGTGCCCCTCCCCCATCCCTGCCCCTCCCCCCCCCGTTGAGGACCGACCCCCAAAACCCCTCCCAGAGAGCCCCCCCTTCCCCCTCCTCAAAACCCCTCCAGGACATTTCCCCCCTCCCCAAGCCCCTCCTAGGAGCCCCCAAACCCCTTCTGGTTCTCTCCTCCTCCCGCTCCCCAAACCCCCTCCTGGACCCCCCCCTCCCAAAACCCCCTCCTGGACCCCCCTCCCAAATCCCCCTCCTGGACCCCCAAATCCCCCTCCTGGAGCCCCCAAAATCCCCTCCTGGACCCCCAAAACCCCCTCCTGGACACCCCCAAAACCCCCTTCTGGCCTTCCTCTCCCCCTCCCCAGACCTCCTCCTGGACCCCCAAACCCCTCTTGGAGCCCCCTCAAAACCCACTCCTGGAGCCCCCAAATCCCCTCCTGGACCCCCAAACCCCTCCTGGACCCCCTCCTCCAAACCCCCTCCTGGACCCCCCAGAGCCCCTCCTGGGCACCCCCAACCCCCTCCTGGACCTCCCCTCCCCAAAATCCCCTCATGGACCCCCCAAATCCCCTCCTCTGCCCCCCTCCAACACCCTCCTGGACCCTCCCTAAATCCCCTCCTGGACCCCCAAACCCCCTCCTGGAGCCCCCTCCAGACCCCCTCCTGGACACACCCCCAAAGCCCCTCCCTAAATCCCCCTCCTGGACCCCCAAATCCCCCTCCTGGAGCCCCCAAACCCCCTCCTGGAGCCCCCACCCCCCTCCTCAACCACCCCCGACCCCCTCCTGGACTCCCCTAAGTCCCCCTGGACCCCTCCAGACCTCCTCCCAGGACCCCTCCCCAAACCCCCTCCCGAACCCCCTAGATCCCCTCCTGGACCCTCCCCCAGACCCCCTAAAGTCTCTCCCGGACCCCCTGGACCCCTCAAGCCCCTCCCGGGACCCTACCCCCCAACCCCTTCAAGATCCTCCCCAACCCCCAGGACCCTCCCGGCACCCCCAAAACCCCTCTCAGAAGCCCCTAGACCCCTCCAGGACCACCCCCACCCCACCCCCAAAGCCCCTTCAGCATCTCCCCCTCCCCAAAACCCTCCCGGGACCCCCAGACCCCTCCCAGGCGCTCCCAGGACCCCCAAATCCACCCCCGGACCCCCCGAGCCGCTCCGGGACCCTCCCGGACCCCCTAAATCCCCTTCAGGATCCCCCTGACCCCTCCAAGACCCTCCCAGGACCCCCCAGACCCCTCCGAGACCCTCCCGGACCCCCTAAATCCCCTTCAGGATCCCCCCCTGACCCCTCCAAGACCCTCCCGGGACCCCCAGACCCCTCCGAGACCCTCCCGGACCCCCTAAATCCTGGATCCCTAAATCGCCTTCAAGATCCACCCCAGACCCCTCCGAGGCGCTCCCGGGACCCCCCGAGCCGCTCCGGGACCCTCCCGAATCCCCCCAAATCCCCGAGACCCCCCGAGCTCTCCCGGACCCCTTTAAATCCCCTCCCGGACCCCCCAGAGCCGCTCCGAGACCCTCCCGGGACCCCCCAGATCCCCTCCCGGACCCCCGCGAGCTCTCCCGAACCCCCGAGCGGCTCCGAGACCCTCCCGGACCCCCTAAATCCTCTCCCGGACCCCCTAAATCCCCTTCAGGATCCCCCCCTGACCCCTCCAAGACCCTCCCAGGACCCCCAGACCCCTCCGGGAGCCTCCCGGGACCCCCCGAGCTCTCCCGGACCCCCCCAGAGCCACTCCGAGACCCTCCCGGACCTCCTAAATCCCCTTCAGGATCGCCCCCAGACCCCTCCGAGGCGCTCCCGGGACCCCCAGAGCCGCTCCGAGACCCTCCCGGACCCCCCCAAATCCACCCAAGATCTCCCGGACCCCCCAAATCACTCCGAGACCCTCCTGGACCCCCCCAAATCCACCCCCGGACCCCCTTAAATCCCTTCCCGGGACCCCCTAAATCCCCTCCCGGAACCCCCCAGACCCCTCCAAGACCCTCCCGGGACCCCCAGAGCCGCTCCGAGACCCTCCAGGACCCCCCCAAACCCCCTCCCGGACCCCCCAGACCCTTCCGGGACCCTCCCGGACCCCCTAAATCCCCTTCAGGATCCCCCCCTGACCCCTCCAAGACCCTCCCGGGACCCCCAGACCCCTCCGGGACCCTCCCGGACCCCTAAATCCCCTTCAGGGTCCCCCCCCAAATCCCTCCGAGACCCTCCCGGACCCCCCCCGAGCTCTCCCGAACCCCTCCGAGACCCTCCAGGACCCCCCCAAATCCCCTCCCGGGACCCCCAGAGCCGCTCCGAGACCTTCCCGGACCCCTCCGAAGCGCTCCCGGGACCCCCAGAGCCGCTCGAGACCCTCCCGGACCCCTCAGCGCTCCCAGGACCCCCAGGCGGCTCGAGACCCTCCCGGACCCCCGAGCTCTCCCGAACCCCTCGAGACCCTCCCGGACCCCCTAAATCCCCTCCCGGACCCCCAGCCGCTCACGAGACCCTCCCGAACCCCCCCCGGAGCCGTTCCGGGACCCTCCCGAACCCCTCCGAGACGCTCCCGGGACCCTCCCGGACCCCTTTCCCCACCCCCCCTCGGCGGGGGTCGCTCACCCCCGACGCGGTACATGTTGGCGGCCATGGCTCCTGCCGGTGGGGTGGGGGGGAGGGGACGGGGGGGGAGCCCTCGGTTCAGCGCCGGGCCCGGGCCCGGCCTCGCTTCATCGCCTCCCGCTCCGCTCCCGCCGCCGCCTCCGCGCCGCCGCCAGCCGCTCGGCAACCTCCGGAAGCCCTTCGGGAGCCTTCGGAAGGGAACTCGGCGGCGCCGCGCGGGCTTCCGGAAGCCGCTTCGGAGCCGCTCGGAGGGAGGTTCGGGAGGGGTCGGGGGAGGATCGGAAACGCTCGGGAAGGGTTCGGGAAAGGTCGGAGGAGGATCGGAAGAGATCGGAGGAGGTTCGGAAGGGATCGGAGGAGGTTCGGAAGGGATCGGAGGAGGATCGGAAGAGCTCGGAGGAGCCTTCGGAACGGCTCGGGAAAGGGTTCGGCTGCCTCCGGAAAGGGCTTTAGGGAGGCGATGGAAGGGAGCTCGGCGGAGCCGCTCGGAGGAGCTTCGGAAGGGATCGGAGAAGGATCGGAAGAGCTCGGAGGAGCCTTCGGAACGGCTCGGGAAAGGCTTCGGCTGCCCTCGAAAGCCCTTCGCCTCCCCTCCTTCTCCCCTCCTTCCCCCCACCCCCCCCCCCCGAGAGGGATCCGGGAGGCTTCGGTTGGACCTCGGCTCCCTTCGGAAAGGGCTTCGGGAGGCTTCGGCTTCCTCCGGGAGGCTTCGGTTGGACCTCGGCTCCCTTCGGAAAGGGCTTCGGGAGGCTTCGGCTTCCTCCGGGAGGAGCTCGGCAGTTTCCGCCGGGAGCGAAAGGCTTCCGGATAGGGGTCGGAGGGAGGGGGAGAGGGAGGGGAAAGGGGAGGAGTCGGAGAGGGAGGGGTCGGAAAGGGGTTGGGGAGGGGCGAGGGAGAGGGGGAGGAAGGAAGGGGAGGGAGAGGAACGGGGAGAGGGGGAGGAGGTGGGAAACGCTGAAGCTTCGCCCGGGCTCGGCTGTTTCCGGCGCTTCCGGGAAGTGCAGGAAGGAATCAAGCAGGAAGCGGAAGTCCCTGATCCCGGATTTTATTTGGTGCCTCTCACAGTGCAGCATGGAAATGGGGGAGGGGAGGCGGGGGGGGGGGGGGTGTCGTTTCCTCGCCCCATCCCCCACCCCTCTTTGGTCCTAAACAAGAAGAAGGAAGGAGGCAGCAGAAGAAAAAGAGGAAGTGGGGGAGGGGGGGGAAGGGGTTTAGAGCACTTCCAGTTGTGTGTGTGTCCCCCCCCCATAAAGGTTTTGGGGGTACAGTGGGGACCCCTGCCCCACAGTACCCCCTGCTGGTTTTAGCCCTGCAGGGAAGGAGGAAGAGGAAGAGGAAGCGGGGGGGTGTGGAGGGGGGCTTAGTGCAAGTCAGGGCTCCTCTCCCAAGGCTTTGGGGGTGCAGCAGAGGATCCCCCCCAAGACCTCTCCACTGGAAGGCACTGAGGACTTCGCCCCAGCCCCCAGGGCTGGAGGAAAAGGAAGGAGAAAGAGGAAGAAAAGGAAGGAGAAGGAGGAAGAAGAGGAAGGAGAAGGAGGAAGAAAAAGAGGAAGAAAAGGAAGGAGAAGGAGAAAGAAAAAGAGGAAGAAGGGCAAGGAGAAGGAGGAAGAAGAAGAAGAGGAAGGAAAAGGAGAAAGAAAATGAAGAAGAGAAAGAAGATGAAAGAAGGAGAAAGAAGAGGAAGGAGGAGGAAGAAGAGGAAGGAGAAGGAGGAAGAAGAGGAAGGAGAAGGAGGAAGAAGAAGAGGAAGGAGAAGGAGAAAGAGGAGGAAGAAGGAGAAAGAAGAAGAAGGAGAAGGAGGAAGAAGAGAAAGGAGAAGGAGGAAGAATAAGAAAGAGAAGAAACAAGAGGAAGAAGAAGAAGAAAAAAGAGGAAGAAAAAGAAGGAAGAAAAGAAAGAAGGAGGAAGAAGAGGAAGGAGAAGAAGGAAAAAGAGAAAGGAGAAGGAGGAAGAAGAGGAAGAGGAAGAAGGAAAAAGAGGAAGGAGAAGGAGGAAGAAGAGGAAGGAGAAGGAGGAAAAAGAGGAAGGAGAAGAAGGAAAAAGAGGAAGGAGAAGGAGGAAGAAGAAAAGGAAGGAGAAGGAGAAAGAGGAGGAAGGAGGAGAAAGAAGAGGAAGGAGAAGGAGGAAGAAGAGGAAGGAGAAGGAGGAAGAAGAGGAAAGAGGAGAAACAAGAGGAAGGAGAAGGAGGAAGAAGAAGAAGGAAGAAGAAGAAACAGAAGGAAGAAGAAGAGGAAGAAAAGAAAGAGAAGGAGGAAGAATAGGAAAGAAAAAGGAAGAAGAGGAAGAAGAAGGAAGAAGAAGAGGAAGGAGGAAGAAAAAGAAGAGGAAGGAGGAAGAAGAAAGAGGAGGAAGAAGAAGAGGAAGGAGGAAGAAAAAGAAGAGGAAGGAGGAAGAAGAAAGAGGAGGAAGAAGAAGAGGAAGGAGAAGGAGGAAGAAGAAGAAAGAGAAGGAAGAAAGTAGAGGAAAGTAAAAGAGAAGAAGGGGGAAAGCAAAGAAAAAGGGGGGGGGGAGTTTTGGGGTGCCCCCCAGGACCCTCCAGTGGAAGACTCTGAAGTCTTTACCCCCCCCAGAGATGGAGGAGGAGAAGGAGGAAGAGGAGAAGGAGGAAGAGGAAAAAGATGGAGGGGAGAAGAAAGAATGGAAGAAAGGAAGAGGAAGCAAAGGCTCTTGGGGAGGGGGTCTCAGAGCACTTCCGGGTCCCCCCCCCAGGTTTCGGGGTGTTCCCCCAGGACCCTCCAGTGGAAGACCCTGAAGTCTCTCCCCCTCTCCCCCAGAGATGGAGGAAGAGGAAGAAGACGGAGGGGGGAAGAAAGATGAGGAAAAGGAAGAGGAAGCAAAGGCTCTGGGGGGAGGTGGGGGGTGTCTCAGAGCACTTCCGGGTCCCCCCCAGGTTTCGGGGTGCCCCCCAGGACCCTCCACTGGAAGACGCTGGTGTCCTTGCCCCCCAGGGACACGAGGTGGCCGTCGTCGTGGGTGAAGCGCACGTTGGTGACGTGGCTGCCGTGGCCGCCGTAGACGTGGCTGGGGGCCTGCAGGAGCGGCCGGCTGTCACCAGGGGGCGCTGCGGCTCCGGGCAGCCCGACGGGGAACCGCAGGCCACGCCCCCCCTCCTAGCCCCTCCCACCGACTCCTCCCCGCCGCAGTCGTTCAAACCCAGGGGGCTGGACCCGGGCCGGAGCTGGGGGGGGGTCTGGGGTCCGGACTCCCAAATGGGGGGAGGGGAGGGGTCCTGGGGGGTCCTGAGTGGCTGTGGGGGGGTCCTGAGAAATTGAGTGGGGGGTCCTGGGTGGGTCCTGAGTGGCTGGGGAGGGTCCTGAGAAATTGAGTGGGGGTTCTGGGGGTCCCTGAGTGGCTAGGGAGGGTCCTGAGAAATTGAGTGGGGGTCCTGGGTGGGTCTTGAGAAGCTGGGGAGGGTCGTGGGGGAGTCCTGAGTGGCTGTGGGGGTCCTGAGAAATTGAGTGGGGGTCCTGGGTGGGTCTTGAGAAGCTGGGGAGGGGTCCTGAGAAACTGGGGGGGGGGGTCGTGGGGGGGTCCTGAGTGGCAGTGAGGGTCCTGAGAAGCTGGGGAGGGGTCCTGAGAAATTGAGTGGGGGTCGTGGGGGTCCCGAGTAGCCGGGGGGGGGGGGGTGTTCGGGGGGCGTTCTGAGGAGCTGGGGAGGGCCCAAGTCCCCCACCCCCAGAGCCCCCAAGTTTCCCCCAATTCGGGGGTGCAGCCCCCAGCCCCCAGCTGACCATATTGGGTCCCTAAGGACTCCCCACGAGTGGGGGGCGCCCCGAATTTAGGGGTGCAGCCCCCCCAGTCGTCCCCAGTCGACCATATTGGGTCCCTAGGGACACCCCACGAGTGGGGGGCGCCCCGAATTTGGGGGTGCAGCCCCCCTCAATCCCAGCCCCGCCAGCCCAGCCACATTGGGTCTCTAGGGACTCCCCACGAGTGGGGGGCGCCCCGAATTTGGGGGTGCAGCCCCCCCAGTCGCCCCCAGTCGACCATATTGGGTCTCTAGGGACTCCCCACGAGTGGGGGGCGCCCCGAATTCGGGGGTGCAGCCCCCCCAGTCACCCCCAGTTGACCATATTGGGGCTCTAGGGACTCCTCACGAGTGGGGGGCGCCTCGAATTCGGGGGTGCAGCCCCTCAAGCCCCCCACAGTCCACCATATTGGGTCCCTAGGGACTCCTCACGAGTGGGGGGCGCCCCGAATTTAGGGGTGCAGCCCCCCCAGTCGCCCATATTGGGGCTCTAGGGACTCCCCACGAGTGGGGGGCGCCCCGAAATTGGGGGTGCAGCCTCCCTCAATCCCTTCCAGCTCCCCCAGCCCGGACACATTGGGTCCCTAAAGACTCCCCACGAGTGGACATCCCCCCGAATTCGGGGGTGCAGCCCCTCCCAGTGCCCTCAGTTGACCACGTGGGGTCCCTAGGGACACCCCACGAGTCGGGGGGGACGCGGGGGTCGCGGAGCCCCCACCTTGGGCCGGGCGCAGGGGTACTGGAAGAGATGAACCTTGCAGAAGTCGTCGGCCACGGCCACCACTCGCTCCCGGTGCGAGCGGCACAGGGAGTTGATGTCGGTACCGTCCGAGCCGTCCGGCCACACCCCTGCCGAGGGGAGGGGGCGTCGGGGGGAGGGGGAGGGGGGCGAGGGAACCCCCTCCCCACCTCGCCGAACCCCTTCCCTACCGTGCGGACCCCCTCCCGGCCTCGCAAACCCTCTCCCCGCCTTGCGGACCTCCTCCCGGCGTCGCAGACCTTCTCGCCCCGTATTCCCGGCGTTGCAAGCCCCCTCCCCACCCTGGCGTAGCCCCCCGCCCCCCTCGCAGACCCCTCCCCACCTCTCAGACCCCGCCCCAACTCGCAGACCCCTCCCCACCTCGCCGACCCCTTCCCTGCCGTGCGGACCCCCTCCCGGCCTCGCAAACCCTCTCCCCCGCCTTGCGGACCCCCTCCCGGCGTCGCAGACCTTCTCGCCCCGCCTTCCAGACCCTCTCCCGACGTTGGAAACCCCCTCCCCACCCTGGCGTAGCCCCCCCCCCCTCGCAGACCCCTCCCCACCTCGCCGACCCCTTCCTTACCGTGCAGACCCCCTCCCGGCCTCGCAAACCCTCTCCCCACCTCACAGACCCCTCCCCACCTCGCCGACCCCTTCCTACCGCGGACCCCCTCCCGACGTTGGAAACCCCCTCCCCACCCTGGCGTAGCCCCCCCCCCCCTCGCAGACCCCTCCCCACCTCGCCGACCCCTTCCTTACCGTGCAGACCCCTCCCGACGTTGGAAACCCCCTCCCCACCCTGGCGTAGCCCCCCGACCCCTCGCAGACCCCTGCCCACCTCGCCAACCGCTCCCCTGCCGCGCAGACCCCCTCCCGGAGTTGCAAGCCCCCTCCCCACCCTGGCGTAGCCCCCCGCCCCCCTCGCAGACCTCTCCCCACCTCGCCGACCCCCTCCCGGCCTTGCAGACCCTCTCCCGACGTTGGAAACCCCCTCCCCACCTCACGGACCCCTTCCGCACCTTGCAGACCCCCTCCCGGCGTTGCAAGCCCCCTCCTCACCCTGGCGTAGCCCCCCGACCCCTCGCAGCCCCCTCCCCACCTCGCAGCCCTCTTCCTCACATCGCAGACCCCTCCCCACCTCGCGGACCCCCTCCCCACCTTCCTAACCCCTCCCCACCTCGCCGACCCCTTCCCTACCGTGCAGACCTCCTCCCCAACACTCCCAGCCCTCTCCCCGCCCCGCAGCCCCCTCCCCTCATTCCCACTCCCTTCCTCTCCTCTCGGACCCTCTCCCCGACATCCCAAGACCCCTTCCCCGCCTCGCAGCCCCCTCCCCACATTCCCACTCCCCTCCTCTCTTCGCGGACCCACTCCCCAACACTTCCAGCCCCCTTCCCGCCTCGCAGCCCCCTCCCCACATTCCCCTCCCCTCCTCTCTTCCCGGACCCCCTCCCCAACACTCCCAGCCCCCTTCCCCGCCTCGCAGCCCCCACCCCTCATTCCGACCCCCCCTCCCCGCATTCCCACTCCCCTCCTCTCCTCATAGACCCTCTCCCCTCATTCCAAGCCCCCTGCCCCGCCCCGCAGCCCCCTCCCCGCATTCCCACTCCCTTCCTCTCCTCTCGGACCCTCTCCCCGACATCCCAAGCCCCCCTGCCCCGCCCCGCAGCCCCCTCCCCCCGCCCACCATAGACGTGGAAGCCGAGCACGCAGGTGTAGGTCGCCCACTCCCGGTCGCGGCTCTCGAAGCGGTTCCGGAGCAGTTTGCAGCCCCCGGCCACGTCCCCTGCCGCCGGGGGAGGTGGGGGGACACACGAGGGAGGCAGTCAGGACCCCCGACCCCCTCCCTCAATAACTTTAGGGTGCGAGGAGAGGGGGGGAAAGGGTGTGGGGGGGTGGTTAAAGGAGGTCCCAAGAGGGTTAAACAGGGTCCCAGAAGGGTAAAGGGGGTCCCAATAGGGTAGAGGGGGACCCCAGTAGGCTAAAGGGGGTCCCTGTAAGGGTTGGGGGGGTCCCAGAAGGCTAAAGGGGTCCCAGTAGGGGAGAGGGGCACCCCAGGAGGCTAAAGGGGTCCCAGCAAGGATTTGGGGGGTCCCAGTAGGCTAAAGGGGTCCCAGTAAGGATTTGGGGGTCCCAGGAGGGTAAAGAGGGTCCCAGAAGGTTAAAGGGGGCCCCAATACGGTAGAGGGGGACCCCAGTAGGCTAAAGGGGGTCCCAGTAAGGATTTGGGGGTCCCAGTAGGCTAAAGGGGTCCCAGTAAGGATTTGGGGGTCCCAGTAGGATTTGGGGGTCCCAGTAAGGATTCTGAGGGGGGGTCCCAGAAAGGATTTGAGGGGTCCCAGTAGGATTGAGGGGGGTCCCAGTAAGGATTTGGGTGGGGGGGGGTCCTAGTAAGGATTTGGGGGGGTCCCAGTAGTATTGGGGGGGTCCCAGTAGTATTGGGGGGGGTCCCAGTAGGCTAAAGGGGATCCCAGTAGGGTAGAGGGGGACCCCAGTGAGGATTTGGGGGGTCCAAGTCAGGATTTGGGGGGTCCCAGCAGGCTAAAGGGGTCCCAGTAGGGTAGAGGGGAACCCCAGTAAGGATTTGGGGGGTCCAAGTCAGGATTTGGGGGTCCCAGCAGGTTAAAGGGAGTCCCAGTAAGGATTTGGGGGTCCCAGTAGGGTAGGGGGGTCCCAACAGGGTAGAAGGGGACCCCAGTAGGCTAAAAGGGGTCCCAGTAAGGATTTGGGGGTCCCAGTAGGCTAAGGGGACCCCAGCAGACTAAATGGGGTCCCAGTAAGGATTCTGAGTGGGGGTCCCAGTAAGGGTTTGGGGGGTCCCAGTAGTATTGGGGGTCCCAGTAGGCTAAAGGGGATCCCAGTAGGGTAGAGAGGGACCCCAGTAAGGATTTGGGGGGTCCAAGTCAGGATTTGGGGGTCCCAGCAGGCTAAAGGGGTCCCAGTAGGGTAGAGGGGGACCCCAGGAGGCTAAAGGGGGTCCCAGTAAGGGTTGGGGGGGTCCCAGCAGGTTAAAGGGAGTCCCAATAGGATTTGGGGGGTCCCAGTAGGCTAAAGGGGGTCCCAGTAAGGGTTGAGGGGGTCCCAGCAGGCTAAAGGGGTCCCAGTAAGGATTTGGGGGGTCCCAGCAGGCTCAAAGGGGGTCCCAGCGGGCTGGGAGGGGTTTGGGGGTCCCAGGCAGGGTCTCTCTGGGGGGGGTGGTGGGTGGGGGGTGGGGGGTCTCCCCCCTGCAGCCCCTCACTCACAGTAGAGGATCTCATAGTCCCCCGAGTTGGACATGACGAAGCGGCCGTCCCGCGACCAGTCCAGGTGGGTGATGAAGCTGGAGTGGCCCTTGGAGGGGGGGAGAAGAGGGAGGGGGTTGGGGAGACCATGAAGGGGGCTGGGGGGGGACCTTGGGGACCCCCCCGTCCCCTCCTCCCCCCCCAGAGACTCACGGCGCAGCGACCGAAGCGAGAGAGCCTGCGGCCGCCCTCGGCCACGCTGTAGATGTAGATGAAGTTGTCGTGGGAGCCGATGGCCAGGAAGGAGCCGTCTGGGGAGAGGGAGGGAGGGGAGAGGGGGTGAGGGAGGGGCCTGGGGAGGTGGGGACAAAGGGGAGAGGGAGGAGGTTGGGGAGGGGAGGAGGTTGGGGAGAGGGAGGAGATGGAGGACAGGGGAGATGGAGGAGGTTGGGGAGAGGGAGGAGATGGAGGACAGGGGAGATGGAGGAGGTTGGGGAGAGGGAGGAGATGGAAGACAGGGGAGATGGAGGATGTGGGGGAGATGGAGGAGATTGGAGAGATGGAGGAGGTTGGGGAGAGGGAGGAGGTTGGGGAGAGGGAGGAGATGGAGGACAGGGGAGATGGAGGAGGTTGGGGAGAGGGAGGAGATGGAAGACAGGGGAGATGGAGGATGTGGGGGAGATGGAGGAGATTGGAGAGATGGAGGAGGTTGGGGAGAGGGAGGAGGTTGGGGAGAGGGAGGAGATGGAGGACAGGGGAGATGGAGGAGGTTGGGGAGAGGGAGGAGATGGAAGACAGGGGAGATGGAGGATGTGGGGAGATGGAGGAGATTGGAGAGATGGAGGAGGTTGGGGAGAGGGAGGAGGTTGGGGAGAGGGAGGAGATGGAGGACAGGGGAGATGGAGGAGGTTGGGAGAGGGAGGAGATGGAAGACAGGGGAGATGGAGGAGATTGGAGAGATGGAGGAGGTTGGGGAGAGGGAGGAGGTTGGGGAGAGGGAGGAGGTTGGGGAGAGGGAAGAGATGGAGGACAGGGGAAATGGAGGAGATTGGGGAGAGGGAGGAGATGGAGGACAGGGGGGAGATGGAGAACAGAGAAGATGAAGGAGGTTGGGGAGATGGAGGAGGTTGGGGAGATGGAGGAGGTTGGGGAGATGGAGGATGTGGAGGAGATGGAGGAGGTTGGGAAGATAGAGGAGGTTGGGGAGAGGGAGGAGATGGAGGAGGTCGGGGAGATGGAGGAGATTGGGGAGAGGGAAGAGATGGAGGACAGAGGAGAGGGAGGAGATTGGGAAGATAGAGGAGGTTGGGGAGAGGGAGGAGATGGAGGAGATGGAGGAGGTTGGGGAGATGGAGGATGTGGAGGAGATGGAGGACAGAGGAGATGGAGAAGATTCGGGAGAGGGAGGAGGTTGGGGAGATGGAGGAGATTGGGGAGAGGGAAGAGATGGAGGACAGAGGAGATGGAGGACAGAGGAGAGGGAGGAGATTGGGGAGAGGGAGGAGATGGAGGACAGAGGAGATGGAGGACAGAGGAGAGGGAGGAGGTTAGGGAGATGGAGGAGGTTGGGGAGAGGGTGGAGATGGGGAGAGGGAGGAGATGGAGGACAGGGGGGAGATGGAGAACAGAGAGGATGGAGGAGGTTTGGGAGAGGGTGGAGGTTGGGGAGATGGAGGAGGCTGGGGAGATGGAGGAGATGGAGGACAGGGGAGAGGGAGGAGGTTGGGGAGATGGAGGACATGGGGTGGAGGATGTTGGGGAGATTGGAGAGATGGAGGACAGGGAGGAGATGGAGGCCATTGGGGACAGGGAGGGGATGGAAGCTCCTGGGGAGATTGAGGAGGGGGTGGGGGACAGAAGTGGGGGGCCCCTCCCTCTCCCTCTCCCTCCCTCCCTCCCCCTTCTCCTCTCCCTCCTCCTCCCCCTCTCCCTCTCCCTCCTCCTCCCTTCCTCTCCCTCTCCCTCCTCCTCCCCCTCTCCCTCCTCCTCCCCCTTCTCTCCCTCCTGCTCTCCCTCTCCCTCTTCCCCTCCCCCTTCCCTCTACCCCTCCCTTTCCCTCTCCCTCCCCCTCCCCCTTCCCTCTACCCTCCCTTTCCCTCCCCCTCCCCCTCCCTCTCCTTCTCCCTCTCCCTCCCCCCTCCCCCTCCCCTCCCTCCTCCCTGTCCTGTTTCCTTTCCCTCTCCCCCCTCTCTCCCTCTCCGTCTTCCTCTCCCTCTCCCTCCTCCTCCTCCTCCTCCCTCCTCCCTCTCTCTCTCTTCCTCCTCCTCCCCTCCTCCTCCCCCTCCCCCTCTCCCTCTCCCTCTCCCTCCCCCCGGGGCCGACCTGGGGAGAACCTGACGACGGAGAGCTGCTCATTGCCGTCCGAGCCTGCGGCCAGCAGCTGCTGCGTGGAGCTGTCCAGCACCAACCAGCTGCAGGGGGGGACAGGGCCGAGGGACAGCGTGGGGCAGAGTGGGGACAGCGTGGGGGGCGTGGGGACAGTGGGGACGGCGTGGGGACACCTTGGGGGCAGCCTGGGGGCAGCCTGGGGACAGCCTGGGGACAGCTTGGGGACACCTTGGGGGCAGCCTGGGGACACCTTGGGGACACCTTGGGGACAGCCTGGGGACAGCCTGGGGACAGCTTGGGGACAGCCTGGGGACACCTTGGGGACACCTTGGGGGCAGCCTGGGGACACCTTGGGGACAGCCTGGGGACAGCCTGGGGACACCTTGGGGACACCTTGGGGACACCTTGGGGACAGCCTGGGGACACCTTGGGGACAGCCTGGGGACAGCCTGGGGACAGCCTGGGGGCAGCCTGGGGACAGCCTGGGGACACCTTGGGGACAGCCTGGGGACAGCCTGGGGGCAGCCTGGGGACACCTTGGGGACAGCCTGGGGACAGCCTGGGGACAGCCTGGGGGCAGCCTGGGGACAGCCTGGGGACACCTTGGGGACAGCCTGGGGACAGCCTGGGGACACCTTGGGGACACCTTGGGGACAGCCTGGGGACACCTTGGGGACAGCCTGGGGACAGCTTGGGGACAGCCTGGGGACAGCTTGGGGACACCTTGGGGACAGCCTGGGGACAGCTTGGGGACAGCTTGGGGACAGCCTGGGGACACCTTGGGGACAGCCTGGGGACAGCCTGGGGACACCTTGGGGACAGCCTGGGGACAGCTTGGGGACACCTTGGGGACACCTTGGGGACAGCCTGGGGACACCTTGGGGACACCTTGGGGACAGCCTGGGGACACCTTGGGGACAGCCTGGGGACACCTTGGGGACAGCTTGGGGACAGCTTGGGGACAGCCTGGGGACAGCCTGGGGACAGCCTGGGGGCAGCCTGGGGACAGCCTGGGGACAGCCTGGGGACAGCCTGGGGACAGCCTGGGGACAGCCTGGGGACACCTTGGGGACAGCCTGGGGACAGCCTGGGGACAGCCTGGGGGCAGCCTGGGGACAGCCTGGGGACACCTTGGGGACAGCTTGGGGACAGCTTGGGGACAGCCTGGGGACACCTTGGGGACAGCTTGGGGACACCTTGGGGACAGCCTGGGGACAGCCTGGGGACAGCCTGGGGGCAGCCTGGGGACAGCCTGGGGACACCTTGGGGACAGCCTGGGGACAGCCTGGGGACACCTTGGGGACACCTTGGGGACAGCCTGGGAACACCTTGGGGACAGCTTGGGGACAGCCTGGGGACACCTTGGGGACACCTTGGGGACAGCCTGGGGACAGCCTGGGGACAGCCTGGGGACAGCCTGGGACAGCTTGGGGACACCTTGGGGACAGCCTGGGGACAGCTTGGGGACACCTTGGGGACAGCCTGGGGACAGCCTGGGGACAGCTTGGGGACACCTTGGGGACAGCCTGGGGACAGCTTGGGGACACCTTGGGGACAGCCTGGGGACAGCCTGGGGACAGCCTGGGGACACCTTGGGGACACCTTGGGGACAGCCTGGGGACAGCCTGGGGACAGCTTGGGGACACCTTGGGGACAGCCTGGGGACAGCTTGGGGACACCTTGGGGACAGCCTGGGGGCAGCCTGGGACACCTTGGGGACTGCCTGGGGACAGCCTGGGGACAGCTTGGGGACACCTTGGGGACAGCTTGGGGACAGCCTGGGGGCAGCCTGGGGACCCCCTGGGGACATTGGGGTCCTCCCCTCCCCCCAGGGGTCCCCTGGGTGCCACTCACCGCCCGGTCAGGAGCCCCACGGCCACCACCTCCCCCCCCGGGTGGAAGTCAGCGCAGAGCCCTGCGTCCTGCGGGGCAGGGGGCGGCCGTGGGGGGGCGCTGCGACCCCTCCCCTTGCACCCACCCTGCACCCCAGACCCCCTCAGAGCCCCCAGCCCCCCTCCCAGTGCCCCCAGACCCCCAACCAGAGGCCCCAGCCCCCCTCCCAGTGCCCCCAGACCCCCAACCAGAGCCCCCAGACCCCCAACCAGAGCCCCCAGACCCCCTCCCAGAGCCCCCAGCCCCTCCAGCCCCCTCCCAGAGCCCCCAGCCCCCAACCAGAGGCCCCAGCCCCCAACCAGAGCCCCCAGCCTCCCAATCAGAGCCCCCAGACCTCCAACCAGAGCCCCAGCCCCCTCCCAGTGCCCCCAGACCTCCAACCAGAGCCCCCAGCCCCCCTCCCAGTGCCCCCAGCCCCCAACCAGAGCCCCCAGCCCCTCCAGTCCCCCTCCCAGCGCCCCCAGCCCCCAACCAGAGGCCCCAGACCCCAATCAGAGCCCCCAGACCCCCAACCAGAGCCCCCAGACCTCAACCAGAGCCCCCAGCCCCCTCCCAGTGCCCCCAGACCCCAATCAGAGCCCCCAGCCCCCTCCCAGCGCTCCCAGCCGCCCTCCCAGCGCCCCAGCCCCCTCCCAGTGCCCCCAGCCCCCAACCAGCACCCCCAGACCCCCAACCAGCGCTCCCAGCCCCTCCAGCCCCCCTGCCCAGCGCCCCCCGCCCACCTCCAGGGCCATGCTCCAGGCCAGGCTGTGCCGGTGGCCGTCCCAGAGGCAGAGCTGCCGATCGTGGCCGCAGGTGAGGAAGAGGCAGGCGCGGGGGTGGGTGGCCAGACCCCAGACCTCGTCCGTGTGCCCCTGCCGGGGGGAGGGGGCACGACAGGCTGGGGAGAGGGTCCCGAGGGGGAGGGGGGGGTCGAGGAGGGGGGTAGGGTCCTTCCCCCAGCGCTCCCAGCCCCCCAAACCCCTTCCCCGTGCCCCCAGACCCCCAAACCAGTGACCACGGACCCCCAACCCCCCTCCCAGTGCTCTCAGACTCCCAAACCACAGCCCCCAGACCCCCAAATCAGCTCCCCCAGACCCCCAAACCCCTTCCCAGTGACCCCAAACCAGCTCCCAGTGCCCCCAGACCCCAAACCAGCTCCCTCAGACCCCCAAACCACTTCCCAGCTCCCCCAGACCCACCAAACCCCTTCCCAGTGCTCTCAGGCCCCCACACCACAGCCCCCAGACTCCAAACCAGTTCCCAGTGCCCCCAGACCCCCAAACCAGCTCCCCCAGACCCCCAAACCCCTTCCCAGTGCCCCCAACCCCCAAGCCCCTGCCCCCAGCCCCCAAACCAGCTCCCCCAGCCCCCAAACCCCATTCCATCCCCCAGCCCCCAAACCAGTTCCCAGTGCCCCCAAACTCCTTCCCAGCCCCCAACCCCATCCCAGCGCCCCCAGCCCCCAGTTCCCAGCCCCCTACCAGCTCCCCCAGCCCCCAAACCCCATCCCAGCACCCCCACCCCCAACCAGCTCCCAGCCCCCAAACCATCTCCCCAGCCCCCAACCCCATCCCAGTGCCCCCAAACCACCTCCCAGTGCCCTCAGCCCCCAAACCCATTCCCAGTTCACTCAGACCCCCAAGTCCCTTCCTCCAGCCCCCAAACCAGCTCCCCAGACCCCCTAACCCCTTCCCAGTGCCCCCCAGACCCCAAACCACAGCCCCCAGACTCCCAAGCCCCTTCCCCAGACCCCAAACGATCTCCCCAGCCCCCAACCCCTTCCATCCCCCAGCCCTCCCAAACCAGTTCCCAGTGCCCCAACCCCTTCCCAGCGCTCCCAGCCCCCAAACCAGTTCCCAGTGGCCCCAGCCCCCAAACCACAGCCCCCAGCCCCCAAAACCCTTCCCATTGATCCCAGCCCCCAAAACCCTTCCCATTGATCCCAGACCCCCAAAACAGTTCCCTCAGACCCCAAACCAGCTCCCCCAGACCCCAAACCCCTTCCCAGTGACCCCAGACCCTCAAACCACAGCCCCCAGACCCCAAACCCCAGCCCCCAGACCCCAAACCAGTTCCCTCAGACCCCCAAACCCCTTCCCAGTGCCCCCAAACCAGAGCTCCCAGTGCCCTCAGACCCCCAAACCAGTGCCCCCAGACCCCCAA